>JAAGKR010001033.1:0-146695 GCA_011419295.1 Clarias macrocephalus | reverse complement strand
CATGAAGGCCTGATTCACACAGTCTCCTCTTAACAGTTGTTCTAGAGATGTGTCTGCTGCTAGAACTCTGTGTGGCATTGACCTGCTCTCTGATCTGAGCTGCTGTTAACCTGCGATTTCTGAGGCTGGTGACTCGGATGAACTTATCCTCCGTAGCAGAGGTGACTCTTGGTCTTCCTTTCCTGGGGCGGTCCGCATGTGAGCCAGTTTCTTTGTAGCGCTTGATGGTTTTTGTGATTGCACTTGGGGACACTTTCAAAGTTTTCCCAATTTTTCGGACTGACTGACCTTCATTTCTTAAAGTAATGATGGCCACTCGTTTTTCTCTACTTAGCTGCTTTTTTCTTGCCATAATACAAATTCAACCTCTTTGAATGAGAAGGTGTGTCCAAACTTTTGGTCTGTACTGTGTGTATATATATAAACACACACACACACACACACACACACACACACACACACACACACACACACACACACACACACACACACACACACACACACACACAATATTTTGTGCTTGTTTCGGCCACAAGCTGAACACCATATGGCACAAGGAGCTAGATATAGTCAGTGGTGAATAAATGAGATCATTGGTTGTCATTGGTCAAATCAGTCAAGTTTCCTCTCCATATAAAAGTATACAGATATTAGTGATATTTATTGACAGATTATTCTAGTAACTACTAAAAATTTTGCTAGAGACAACCAAACTGAGTATAGGTGTCAAAACACACACAGACACACACACACACACACACACACACACACACACACACACACACACACACACACACACACACACACACACACACACACACACACACACACACACACACACACACACACACAATCAACATATGACTTTAATCTTTATAAAGAAAGTTCTTCCTGAACAGTAGGCCATGCTACAACATGCCTTGAGCCAAGTGTCTGTGTAAATCAAGATTATCATTTTAATCCTTCTTTTCAACTTTTTGCCTCCTAACTGATTGTAAGGATAGCTTTGATCAACAACAACAGCAACAACAGCAGCCTCCATTGACCGATAAAAGGCAGCATCTCTAACATGCTTTGATAGATCTAAGAAAACAGATTTAAATCTCACCATTTTTTATTTATTTTTTTTTTTATTTATCAATTTATTCTGTTGTTCCTCTAACCAAACAGAGATGTCTGTCAAACTAGTCTCTCTATAAAGTGACTCTCCTATCAATTAAAAAGAAAAAAATGTTGCACTGTAACTAGCCTGAAATATTTCTCTCTCTGTATGTTCTTTAAGGCCTTTAAAAAAGGTTTTCTGTTTCTTTCTTTAATGTAATGTCATTTTGACATCATAAAGGGCTGCCCATGCTCATGCTGTGGTCCCATTATCATAACCTTCAAGTCCCATTATGCAGCTGAACTTATAGCATCTTGTTTTCTAACCAACACATGATGCAGTTTTGTATATATACTGTATATAACTAATGTCTTGAGTTACTTAATGATTGATTTAGTAGGTTGATAGAAAACACTTACAGAAGCCATTGCAAACTGATTTACCAATAGTGTACATAATAATAATAATAAAAAAATGAAATTAAAAAAGTTAGATTTAAATTTTCCCTTAATGAATACAGAGTTTAGGACATGTCTTTGAAATATGAAAGCACAAAGTTACAAGGAAGTCTGTGCAAAATTCAATTTGAACTAGATTTATTTTAAACCATCTTTAAATGTCACTTGCATCAATTTTCTGATTAACAGAAATGTCACTGATATGAAGTAGGCAGGCACTGGAGGTAGAAGTATAGGCATTTATTCTTATATAATATGTGCTATATTTCTTTACATTTCAGAGCCAAATTACTTTAAAATGAACAACAGGAGGTCTAATAGAAGTTATTCTCATGTATGCAAGACAGGACTCTTTGCCTGAGGATTCTCATAGAGAATCTTCTGCCAAACTTCACAGCATTTGCTTGTTTGCCTGAGGATCCAGAGCTTTGGGCCACCCTGCCTAATATTTACAATTGTTCTCTGTCTTTATGAGAATTCATTGAGGTTCTTTGCAGAAGAAGGAATGTACAGTAGTCTACAGTACTGCATATGGTTTATTTCAAGAGACACTTCTGTTCTGTGAGCTTTAATGCTCAGTTAAGAGTTCTGTGATCGCTGTGCTGGTTACATATAAACTTGTCAAAACAAGACAATAATTGTTATCCAAGAAGAGAAAGTCAACTTGTTCCATTTCTGAAGGACATGCTGTTAAATCCCACTGCCACTCATCCACAGTCTACGTAGTTTAATTTAAAGACCAATAACTGTCCACAGAGGAGGATGAGTTGTCTTTTGAGTTTGCTTTCTCTAATTTCTTTTCTCGCAGCTGACTCTTCTGACATGCTTATTAGGTATCTAATTCTATATCCATCTCCATATTTCTGTAAATCTATAACATGTCTTTTGTAAAAAGTGCTATGTAAATAAAATTTTATCATAGTGTTTGAAATCTTTCTATTAAAACAATAGTTTTCTTCCATTTGCCAAGTACACTATCTTGCTGATACTCAAAAAACAAATGAGCAAATGTGATGAAAAAAATTTTTTTTAAGTTAGACTGGGTTTTTTTTTTTTTTTTTTTAACTGTTCGCTGCCTATTATCAGACCTAAAAGAGAATTCTTTCTTCTAGTCAGGCTTCACCCAGTTTTAGGTATGGTTGATGAAGTGCAATGCAGCTTTTCTCACCCATTGGAAAAGTGACATGTTATACATTAGCCAGATGCAGGTCAAAGGCTCAGTACATGGTTGTCCCAGGTGGGGAAAATGTCTTTGATTTACTGTGTGGTTCATATTTTCTCTTTGAAAAATAAGTATAGTCAAGCAGCATTATAGTGCTAGACTGGACGTGTGACAAACTTTATACAGATTTCATTTGATTAGATGAATGAGAGTGCATAATTGTTCTCATGGTGCCATTCACTTACGGCATGACTGGCATGCTAGTTAAACAAAATGAGCTGGCTCAGTTAGCTATGTCTGTCGGGATATGGGTGAAAAGGCTGAACAGGATGAACTCTGAACTCCAGGAAGGCATGAGAGGAGCTGAAGAAGAGACAGAATGAAAGAGAAGTCTTCATGTTGTTTGGGTTTGAAGTGCCGTTGTGGAGTGTGCATTGTGAATCACTGAGCCGTTTCCTTTAATGGAGCTACACAGCTTCCTGCAGATTCACTCATTGTGCTCAGCCAAAATTCTGTGCCTCAAAAAAACAAGCATTGACTGCCTAATTCACTTAGAGAATACCTCATCTTTAACTGGCCAGAAGAGGCATTGAACACTTAAAGGCATGTTCAGTCCCACAAGTACGGGCTTCCTTGCCATGGGCTTACTCTTTGTGTTCACCTTAGTGGCGTCACTACTGCTTTTTTCCCCTCGGATCATGGGAGAGAGTGAATAGGGGATAGAAAATTCCCAGACGAAATCTGCCCAAAACAATAACAAACTATAATTCACCAGAGATTGTAAAACCTGTGAAGGTTATGGGGGCTTGAGTTTCTCTTCTTTAAAAGCTTTCATCTCCATGTCTTTAAGAACAATTAACTATGCTATAAAGGGTTGTCTCGCCTGCATCAGCTGAAAGGATTAATTGCATATGAGGTTAATTTATAGCAGGACTTGTGTTATGGGCCTGGCACCTCCTGCAGGGGTATTATACCATGCACACATGGTGTGTGTGTGTGTGTGTGTGTGTGTGTGTGTGTGTGTGTGTGTGTGTGTGTGTGTGTGTGTGTGTGTGTGTGTGTGTGTGTGTGTGTGTGTGAACCCAGTTTTTTTTTATATATTGCATTTTTCCCCAAAGTTTCTTTCAAATTGATCATAAAACATCTATAAAATATGAATTATTATACAGTTATTGTCTATTTCTATTTGTATGCCAAGAAAAGACAAACTGTTTCATATAAATTCTCTTGATTTTAAAAATCAGAGATGTCCAAGGGAATTAGATTATGAAATATAGTGTGAAAACTTCTATACATTCTGTACAATTATAAACAGGGCTCTGGCAGTAAGAGATGTGAGAGTGGTCTTATCAAAATTGGATGTTTTATTTGCTTGACAACATATTTGTTGCTTTGTATGCTTTTCATTTATTTTTTAGTAACAACTGTAAAACCAAAGAGAAAAACCTTTAAGCTCAAGGAACTGACCTTGATCTAAAATGGCATGGGCCCCTTGTGGGACAGGCGGGGTCGAGGACGCCTCCTCCTCCAGCCAGAGGGTCTTTGGTTCCGGCCAGCTCGGGCAGGGTTCTGACGGACAGGGGTCTTCATGCTACCCACCTCCTCCAGCTCCTTGCTATGCTCGGTGGAGGTCACTGGACCTATGTGACAGAAAGGAACACTGTATTTCATACTGGGGCAATTGGCTTATGTGCAAATCTTTTTTTAATTACTTTATCATGTGCCCTTAACCCTCACCTACTCAAATGTATAATGAGATACATGTAAGTTGCTTTGGAAAAGAGTGTCTGCCAAATGCCAGAAATACTTTAATAGATAGGAAAAGACTCACAGGAAATCTGATCTTTTGCACAATGGTGAAAATCACAAATCTAAATATATTCCTAAAATAATGAACTAGATATTGTGCAATGTCATTTATACTAAATAGCCAAAATATTGCTTTGTTTAAATAAAAAAAAAACATCAACAGATTGTCAGTGTGACTTTCACTTTTTAACCTGACTGTGTATGGATGATATAACAATACCGCACCACTTCCAAGTGTGGTACATAAGACATTTCATTTAACTGGCAAAAACAGAAATTAGGTTTTTGCATACGGTCACAATTATGATCAATATCAGAATTTGAAGAAAATATAATTATAATAGCCAATTTATTTTAAACCAGTCACAAAGGGCAAGGAATATTTAGGTCTCTTTGAATTTAAATGCTTTTCAGTCACATGCATTTGAAATGATGCCTCAGGAAGACTTTTCTTAACCCATTATCATTCCATGTTTTAACCATTCCCATACTATTTAATTTGATTCCACATACTGTATGTTGATATGGTAAAATTATTTACATTTCAAATATTCATGGGTGCCACAAAAACAGGGTTTTTCAAGCATCATAGGTAAGGTCTTTGTGCTCTACTTAGAATTCTTTCACTTCATGGTCAAACATATAATCTTTAGAGAAAACAAATAAAAAAGTCTACATTAAATGTTTAATTGAACCATTACACCAAAATATTTTTTGCAACAACTTTTAGCTTTGCTCAAGAAAGAAAAATGACTTCCAAACAGCTCATACTGTATGCACAAATGTGTATGTATAAACACTCACAAATGTGTGAGTATGAAAATATAGTAGTACGTCTACACCCAGATGTTTCATATCATCCTACAAGATCTTTTAAGTATGCTTTGTGATCCAGAGCTCCCTAACTTTGCACTTCTGTAGGCTTCACTTCTAAGCACTGCTCCAGGGTGTGGGGGGTTTTGTAGTTGCTTCATCTGCTCTCTGATATTTGGTGTGACTGATCTCACCAGTGATTCTACAATGATCTCTACTTTCTGTTAAACACCGTTGCTGAGTCTGAAAGTATTTTGCTCTAGAAAGCTACTATGCATAGATTATGTGAAAATTATGGAGCATATTAATGGTAATTCATGCACTCAAACTAATGGAAGATAACAAGAAGATCCCAATTATTCCTTAATAGCCATTGCTTTTTATGAATGATTTATGCTTCTGTGTCAAATCTATGCTGCAGGACTTGCATAGGTGCATTCCCTAAGATGTACCCTAATGCATAGCCTGACGTGCACCTCCTCAGAAATGTAGCTACACTTCATGGTGACCAAACTGTGATTGGTCCATCTGGTACAACCGCATTTCCAGCTTCTTCATCTTCGGATTAAGAGGTACAGCTTAATAAATTGAGAGCACAGATTACTTTTTTTTTTTTGTGAATTATGCAAATATACTTAATGTTTTGGGACCCATTAGCACACAAGTACACTGTACTTGTTACAACGCTGTAGTGAGCTTGCATAGCCTATTTTTTTTTTTTTTACACAATATAGGTCTTATAGAGCCTTGCATGCTCTCTCTCTCTCTCTCTCTCTTACACACACACACACACACACACACACACACACACACACACACACACACACACACACACACACACTCCACAGTTTTAATCTTTGGATACTGTATATACTGTTCCTCCTTAATGCCAAGGATGACCATTTGTTCCAGAACTCAAAACTCAGCCAGAAGCCCTCATCAGCTAGTAAAAAAAAAAGATTTGTTAGGAAGAGCTTAACTATAAGCCCACTATTAATTCAACGCTTCTAATTAAGCTTTACTGTCAAGAGCAAACATCTGTTTAAACAGGCAACATTTAATCCTGAAAGGTCTTTTCTTATGTTTGTAACTGAGAAGTTGACATTTCAACTAATTAATATCCTTTGCTAACATTTGCTAAACTTTGGAAGAGGAGATTTTTGTCACATACGCTCAGAATGTCGGCTTCTTTAAACCAGTTACAATGGCTGCCATTCCTCAGTGGAATGGAATTTAAGCAAACTCAATTTTTTTAAAGCCTCCCAAAAGAAGTCTTAGGTTCTCGCTTATCAACTTTACTCGACGAATTCATTCAAGGCATAGAAACGAGACTAGAAAGCATTACATATCATATCATAAATAAAACCACAAAATATGTATGGTGGTGGGAGTTAGAAGGTGAGGGGTTAAAATGTAAACAGGAAGTTTAGCTCTTTTTTCGCGCTCTCTCTTTTTTTCTCTCAAAAAAATCCCACAGCGGGCCTTAACCGTGATCTAACCATTGGTGTAACCATCATTCAGTCCCGCACATCCCTAAAACATGACAGGAAGAATAGGGCCGAACTGTCTCAAAGGGATAAACACAGAAGGATTGATGGAGAAGTCCCGGCGTGGCCTCGAGAAGAGGTTGTAATTACAACTGAACAAGCTGAATACTCCTTCTCAACATAAATTCACTCTTCTCCCCATGCTCAGCCTGTCATAACCCCTCGTTTTAATGAGACAATTTAAAGGTTTCCTGCCATCACAAGCTGCCTGTCTTTGCCCAGCGTCTTGAGGAAGTACATCTGAGTTTGGGTCAAAGAAGCGTAATGAAAGCTGCTAAAAATAAAGTCTCTGGCAGCCATCAGAACAACGTTTATGAATTAACTCCTAACACCGGGGGGAACGCAATTAGACCGTTTCACTAAATATTGAGAGGCAAGTCTATTTTAAGCGCCTAGAATCACTCTCATTGACTGATTTAAAGCTCTTGACTGCGTCTTAAACCACATGGCTTGGTAAAGACCTCTGGTGGATGCTGCATCCTTTTTAACTCCATTTAAATCATGGCGTAGTGACCTGGACAGTAGCAGGAGATGTAGAGTAATAGTTCCTACATACATATGTGTCAATTTCTTATGCCACTACTTGTTGTAAAATGGCTGTTGGGTAAAATAGCTTGTGTTCGAATTATATTGACAATTATGGTGATAAAGTGACTTTGTTACGAGAAAATTCCTATGATGCAAATTCTCATGAGACACCAGTTATAAGAATTCAGGTGAAATCAAAAGAGTGAGAGCAAATTTGATTATGTCGTAAAAATATATATATAAACGCTCAACCACATTTAAAATTCTACATTCATTGTGAGATCGTATCTGTCATATTTACTCATCCCTCAGTTAGGTTTAGTTTATTCCCAATTGACATTGATGTTTTATCCTCTGCTTGATCATGACGCTTCATAATTCCCCTATTGTAGTTTTGAGAAATGAAGGAAGATATAAAAAAAAATGAAGAACTTTTCCGTTCCCTCTTTCAGCTTGACTGAAGATAGTAGTGAAGCAGTGACTATTCCCATTTCAGTGTGTGTGACAGACTGCTCCATCCTCCAGAGTCATGATGAATAGCCAGAAGCGCTACTATTTCATTTTCTTCTCCCTGCCTCGGTGCACTCTTCGGGTGCTATCCATTATGTTGGCTTTTTCACACGACTGCCTTGCTCCTGCTGGACATACTGAGGTTGATAGCCTGTCCCTCTAAATCCACAGTCTGTCTCTCAGGCGGACAACTTGTGCCTCTTCAAGCAGAGGGAGAAAGAGCCACAGGGTCACAGGGCAGTTATGAACAGCCGGCTGAGTTTGATGGGTGACTTACTGAAACACCGTGTCAAGTTGAAATGTACAATATGATGCAAATCCACTAGCTAAAAAAAGTCACCATTTAATTGGGCTGCATCAAGCAAAGAAAACAACTAAGGAAAACTTATACTACTGGAACTTCGTTAAGAATGTTTCAACGCATTTTCAAAACCTGGAAGGATAGTGCTGAACTGTCAACTTTGTGGAAGAAATGTGGTCAGAAAATAATTATGAATGTAGATCACATAAACACATGGTGGATTTGCTTTGTTAAAAACATAGTTATGTTTAACAATAAATGTAGGAGCATTTCCATAGGCAAACAGTGTGATGTGAATGAATAGGACTGAGACTAAACATCTGTATGGCCTAAGAAAACCATTTGGTATTGAAAAATCAGAAGAAAAAAAAAGCTTCAATTTGCTAGGGAGCATAAACATCACAGTTTGGAGCAATGGAAAAAGGTCATATGAACTGTTGAGTTCAGATTTATTATATTACAAAGCAATGGGTGTGTTTCAGGATAAGAAGGACAGCATGAAGCAAAGCACCCATTATGCATAGTGGCCACTGGAGGCAGTGTTATGGTGTTATAGACTGGAGTTGCTTCAGTTGGTCAGGTCTAGCCTCAGTTATGTTATGTGACAATAAAATAAAGACCTGATGACCTGAGTGTATTGAATGAATAACCAGTTTATCAAATCAATGGAGTTTTCCTTCTCTGATGGCACCATAGTCCAAATTATGAAAAGAATAAATAGAGTCAAATTTTGAAAGAGTGCTCACTGGAAGTATGAGTTATCATTTTCACTTATGAATGGGTTAACATGTGTTTTAGAGTTTTTTTTTTTTTGACCAAGCAGTGTACAAGTTTGTTGCACCAGTACAAACATTCGTTTTAAATAAAAAAATCAATAAACCTACTTTGCAGAAAGGAAGGACACATGATCATTATTAAGGATGCATTAGAGGCACGTTTTGGAGAGCGTACATACGGAAAGGCCAGATGGGTTTAAGCTGTTCTCCACTACTCCAGGAAGTGAGAGATTAGATCTATTTATGTGCAAAGCAGAACCAGGTGAGGACAGCCCAGCATTCCTCTATAGAGAGATGTATTACATGTCTTTTCACTCCTCAAGTTCAAACTCTGATACTTACCCCATGCTGCCCTTCTTAGTCATTGGAAGGTAACAGATCTGTTGTGCCACTGTATGTAATTGAATTGTCCCTGTTTGATTGTTAAAATGGATTTATCTGGTTTCTATAATAAACTTCTCAGTTATATATTATGTCTTCATCATGTATTTTAGAAATATCACATTTATACAAACTCAAAAATATAAGATGAACGGAAAAAAAGTAATGCGACATGATGATAAAAGAGTAAAAATAATCTGGTAATAGTTACAAAATGGACAAAGATGGATAATAAATTGATGAGTTTGATTTGATTTTAATACTAACAAGATTTTTTTTTAATACATATACTAAAGCAATCTCATTATAATAAAACAATAGTCACCAAGGCAAAATACTAGATGAGATATTGTGACAAATCTTGCAGTTTATAGCATTTTGAAGGGTCCTGCAAATATACTGATTTGTGTATGAATAAATCTTGGAAATTCTCTTCCAGAAACAAATTTGTATGATCATATAATCTTCCTAGGCTTCAACCTAATCAACTTGACTCCACAATTTCTGGACATGTGAAAAAACTCACAGTATATATATGAAGTGAACAACAGACGGGTTCCTTTAAAAAGATCTTTAAAAAGAAGAAGAAGAAGAAGAAGAAGAAGAAGAAGGAATGCCTGTATACTTCTTTATATGCACCACAATTCTGAATCCTAAAAAACATTCCATTACCAATTTGATTGAAATGTGCTGGAGTGCATAAATAGTATGATTTGTGATAACTGATTAAAAACAGAGATCTCAATTTTTGCAAATAAACTTTTAAAAAATATCATAGAATCAAGTCACTCTCTCCACAGCATGAATTTACAGCAATAGCTGCTCGACATGGTTTCTCTCAGTCAGTCCAGAACTAATCTTGTCCGCCATACTTTTAGTTAAATAGTCAGATACAGATACATCCCTACGATAAAAGTCTTTCTTCAACAGGAAGAGGCCCTTTAACTGATATTGCTAACCGCCAACAACATTGTGTACACCTGAACATCACACTTCTAAGTATTTTTTGAACATCTTACTGCAATTTTAGTGAGGAAGAATTGTAATTCTATAGTATACAATGATATCTTCCACAAAATCTTTCAATTTTGTGAGACAGTTTTATGAAGACTTAAATATGGCTGTCATTATTATATTATATATTAATTATTATTTATATGACTATAATTGAAATTTGTATGACTTCTGATGCCATCAGTAAAAAGCAATATGTGTATGATATTGAGCACTGAGGTTTGGTTCCCATAGCAGCTAGTGTGTGAGCTGTGATACCCTGTGCTATAGAGGACCTTCATTCACTAAAATGAGAAAAGGATTGTGAGACAAAAGCGAGACTTGTGGGGTACATGTAAACCGATCATCCATGACATTAAAACGCAAAACTTTAAGCCCAATATTGTGCAGGTTTCCCTTGTGCTCCTGGGGCAGCTGTCGAGGCATGACTCCACAAGGCCTTTGGGGGTGTGCTGTGACGTCTGGAACTGGGATGTTAGCAGAGGATCCTTTGGATGCAGTGGATTAGGGGCTGCGGCCTCCATGGATCGGACTTGTTTGTTCAACGCATTCCATGGATGCTCGGTTGGATTGAGGTCTGATCAACCTTGAACTTTTGCCTGATAAGCAAGTTTAACTTCTTAACGTGTATATGAAATCTATATGAAATCTGTTCAGATCTGTTTGAATCAGATTCGAAACACCTTCTTATGGAGCCCTGGGTTGAATATAAAATTATGATGCATCTTATTTTAAAAATGTCTGCATTGAGGGCCTAGAGAGCGATGGTCTGGTCAGATTATTAACAGATCTGTCACTTAGAAACGCTGGTGTAATTCAGAAATCAATTCAGATCTGAAGTGAAAATAATAAGACTTGTAAATGACCATAAAATACTCCTGCTTGAGCTGTTTTACTTTCTCCACTACACACAAATCTATGCCAAGCCCAATAATCTGTAGCCTGCCAAGACACCGTCCACTTAGTCAATAAAGAAAACAAGCATTATATGTCCCTAATAATATGGAAATGAAGATAAAGCACTATCTAAGCCACGGCATAAGCTCCTATTAGTGTATAGCTCATTAAATGTCAGTACACATGAAGTCCCTGAGTGAATTACTTGGCATATGGAAATGAAGGTATGTAAGCGATGGCTGCTGCTTGAGCTGCATGTGAAATCAGCATTCCCCCATTCCGAAGCTTTCTGCCTTTTGAAGCCTGAGAGTCACAGTGCTGCTTATCACATGCCTACCAGTAGCACAGGGCCTTGGCAGAAACTGGTACCAATCTCTTGTCGACTTTCAGACCATGTTACCATGGCAGCCACTCTGAAAGGCGCTCAGTCAGGACCAGAAGGAATGATATTGTGAATTGGAATTCAGTCGCAGGTTTTACACATCACAAAGTTTTCTGCCATCCGCATTTCATTAGCAGCTGTAAGGGCAAGGTGGGTTATGCAGTGCACAGGGTTCGGCACACTGATGGTTGCAAATGTTCTGGAAGTATGTAACTGTTTGATATGCAGCATAGTCTGGCTGTGATAGTAGTGCACATGGGAGGAAATGAAGAACAGCTTTGTTTGGTGCTGCCCCACAGAGGAAAAGGGAGTGGATAAAAAAACTTGCTCCCTTAGTCCCAGTACACTGTTTTTCTTCTTGCTCCCCCCACAACCCACAAAAGTTGTTCCATTTTGCAGCCTATTACAGAAAAGAAAAGAGACTGTAATCCACTTAAAAAAAACAAAAAATCGAACACGTACTTTGCCGTTATTCAGCTCTCTGATCTCGTCTGACACATTCAGATGGCACGCAGCTTTGGAAACTGCACATGACCCAAATTAGTGCACTGCTTTAATGATGAGGTGAGAAATGGCCCAGTTCCAAGTGATCAGAGCGCAGGTTCAAAGCGGTGAGGCTGCCTGCTGCCGGGAATGCTAATGAAGCTCAGCAAAGAGAGAGAGAGAAAGCAAAACAGTTGCTCTGGATTGACAGGGGTGAATCAGTGGGTAGAGGTTACTGCAGGTTGGGTCCTCTAATTCACTGAGCTGCTCGCACAAGTATATTAAGCAAGATTTCTCATGAATCAGCTTCAGGCAGTATGCCATTTCAGTGAGGATTTGCTTTAAAGGAGGGGTTTGGGGAAGGCTGAGTTTTGGATATCCCACAGCCATGGAAATGAAAGTGCAGATTTGCATAGCTTTCATGGCACAAAAAAAGAAGCTGCATTCATTGATAAACTGTGATGAATTCCATGCGTCTCTGAGCACTGAATCATAGTAATCATCAGTCCTGAAATATTGTGTTGTGACTGTACAAGTGCTGGAGGGTCCCTGCTTTGCCCCTTTGCCTCACTTTGAGGATGACTTAGAGAAATGCCAACCATTCATTTTTTTTAAATTCATTTAATTTTATTTGGTTTCTCTGCTAAGTCTAAGGACTTGCTTTAGTAAATAATTTGTGATTCAGATGGGAATCTGGAAGTGCGTTGGTGTCTTTCTACCTCACAAATATTTGCTCTAGTTCTCACGGTGCATTGTCAGGTCATTGAGGTTGCAGCTGCAGTTCATTCTCTAGTTTTGTTTATCTGTGTTGCTTATTAACCGATGTCTGTATACATGCGGGTAAATGAAATACAGCGCTCCTTCGTGCTTCCAGGAAACACCTTTCCATGAAGTAGATGCATTTAAAGACTATGTTTAAGTCTTCTGTACCACTTTAAAGAAGAAACTCTTCACACTAAAGCAACCGCAGTGTTTATGAGACCAGTGGTTACAGCAATGGCTGTGATTTGCTGTTAACATAACATCATCCCATATTTAAAGCCTGCCAAAATGGAGTAGTAGTAATAATAATAATAATAACTTTAAAATACATATGCACACACCATCTAACTGTATATGTTGAAGACTGAAGGAATTCCACTGCATATTATTATTATTATTATTATTTTATTTAAAGCCAGTGCATACCTATAAATTTTCAGTGGACGTGTAAAGTGTTTCCCAACTCTCAACTACTTTGTGATCCACTTCCAGCTGTTCCCATTTAAATGTCTAAGCATAAAAAGTTTTGGCACTGATATATCAGCTTGTATAACTTGAGGCCTGAGAAGACAAATTGATGTGGTTATATTTTATTTTGCCTTATTATACATATCTGGAATAAAATGAGGAATTTCTGTCCAGATATGAGCTAAAACGTAAAACAACATTGTAGTTGTTTTTTTTTACTGAGTGTAATATTGTGCCAACTTCATGTTGCAATATTTACTTACCAAATGTTTAGAAATTTAATGTGAAAGCAATTCATTCAATTTAATCCTGATGTGTCTTCCATCAGCATGGCTCGCTGTTCATAAAAATGTCTTCTCTGATCACATCTGATTGGCAGTGGCCATGAAACAAATGCTTTATGTTCCAACAGGGATCCATAAATCACTTTATTATTCAGCCAGAGTGGATGGTGTGAAGTGTTTGGAATGTCTGGCTTTAATTAACTAGTTAGCAAATGAGAAAGAGGCAGGCTGGGGAAGTTTTAGGTGCTATAGTCAATTGCAATGTTCTGGCCAGCAAAATCTGTATTAAATCTGTAAGAAATCTAATGAACAAAAGCGATTCTGATACCCTTGCCATGTGCTTGTACATATTAGCAGCGGTGTGAGTTTGTTGATCTGGCTGAAGGAAGCAGGTTGGCTAGTTGCTTTAGTTCGGAAGCTGCCATTACATGAGGCTCGCTGCTGTTGCCAGATGCTGGAGCTGGAAAGACCGAGCATCAAGCAGCAATTTTAAGAATGGTACTAAATCTTTTATGTTCCCCACAGAAGTACACCTGTCATTGTGGGAAAACAAGCAAGACCACCATGTTTGCATGTAGATTTTGTTCTGTTTTAGCCTTTTACTCTGTGGGTGAAGGTGATTTAATGATTTATATAAAATTTGATGTATATAAAAGACAATGAATTACAAAATGAACATTTATTTATATGTATTCACATTGCTGCTGTTCAAGACCATTTTAAAGGTTTAACACCAGGATTCTTTTTCATTTCTTCATAAATAAACAGTAAAACAGTTTTCATTCAGTAAATTCTGGCATTTTTGAGAGAAAAAAAAATGGTTGTGCATAAGATGCAAAAAAATTCAAACTTATAAGGATAATATTTTGTGCGTGTTTTCTTGAGTCAGAAGGATGTTCGAAAGTAAAAATGGCAAAATAATATGTCGAATGTGTTCATATCAGTGTGAATTTTGTACAATTTTGCAAAATGCTACAAATAAACTTTCCACAGTTTTGTCAAATTGTATAAATCTGTGTTTGCTGCTGTGTAAATATGCAAAGGAGTAACAATAATACCAGGTGTGGTTGAGTTTCACTAAATAATAAAGCAAGCCTATGCTTTAGTAGTGGCAGCAATTTGAAAAAAGAGGTTTTTGCATACAAAGGTTGTTGAAGATCACGCAAAACATTAAAAACGAGACAAAAAGCTCAGTTTACAATGCATCATCAGCATGGTCATGAACAGCACTTCTACCACATGATGACAGTGCCATCCATAACTATCATATCCTATCATATCCCATGTCATATATTATCATATACATCCATAACTACTGGAGTAACTGTTGCCAGACTGCCAGACAATAAACATAATTTTTCTTGGCTTCAACCTGCTTGTCAATTGAACATAATTAATTAATTTATGGCATCTGCTATTTGCCAGTAGTTTTGCTTTACTGATCATGTGACAGAAAGGAGCAATTTGATTCTAAAAGAAGAATATATCAAGAATATATATATATTTCTTGGGGGGAAAAAAGAAAATCTATAACCATATATGTATATGGTTATAGATTTTCTTTTTTGTTTTGTTTTGTCCAAGAAAAATTTTTTTGCCCAATTTTGCAAAATTTGAAATGCTGTTTAATGTGGTTTATGTGAAACTCATCACATATTCTTTTAACTATTTGGAAAAACCTAGCCAATAAAATAAATATGCAACATTTTTGTTGTAGCTAAATGATGTGAAGGAAATGAATGAAAACATATGAGTGTGTTTAACAAATCGGTGTGTCATCTTAACAGCTGACACTTGATATTCACAGACAGGAGCATTTTTTTGTTGATCCTGTTTTCAATGAGCTATAAAAACATTTTGTGGCTAAGATTAATAAACATTTCAGTCTTATATACATAACCTTATACATGTTTATTTTGGCCACAGACATCCATGCAGTTCTTGAATACTGTAGTGAAACTGAAACTAGTAGAGGAGGGGTTTGATGATGCATTATAAATTGAATGTTTGATTTATATTTCTTATGATCTTCAACAATGTTTATTTGTTTTTCGTTGTTCTAATATGTTGCCAGTGATTCACTACAAAAACATAATCAAAGCACTTTCATTGAGATTCATTGTTTTTTTTTTTTTCTTTTTTTTTCTTTTTTTTTTTTTTTATTAAATCTGAGGCAACTGAAAGTATTTGGCGGAAATCACACAAAATTCACACTAACATAACCAAAGCAATTTTGACACAATATTTTGCGTCTGTCTCTTATTATTCAAAGAAAACATGAACAAAATATTTTCTAGCCATACGTCTTGCTTCTTCTAAATGAAAGTTTTTTTTTTTTTTATCAAATTGAAACAAATTGAGAAATGTCACTTTGCAGTTAAACTTTTCATATTGATTTTTATATTGCTGTTCTTTTAGCAGCCCTATTGGATTTCTGTGTTTTTATACACGCTTGGTGAAATTTGACAGAGTGTGTTTTGTTTGATTGATTGATTGTTTAAATAGCACATGCCTGTAATGTTATAAAAACTGCTGCTCAAAATATTGCTACACTGTTGAAAGTTTATACACACCTGACCACAAAACCCAATTTATCTCAGAGGTATTCAGTCAGGTTAAGGTCAGGGCTCTGTGCGTGCCCTCAATACCTCAACACCAACCTTGAAAAACCATGTCTTCAGAGGGGCATGGGGGCATTGTCATGTTGGAACACATTTAGGCCACTTATACAGTATGTTCTTCATCCTAGAGCATACAAAGACATACAACGGTGTACTTCCAGGTTTGTTTGGGGAAGACACACATATGGCAATGGTGAGCAAGTGTCTACAAACGTTTGCCAAACTGTGTACATAATGAGCTGATCTGAACCAAAGAACCACAAAGCATTTCAATATTACTTGCTTCTTTTATGCTCAGATTTAAGTAAGCTCTTAAAACCGACTGTATCGTAAAGATACCAGCGCTGTCAAGTGTTTCCTCAGAATATAGATCAAAAGTATACATTGTAAATTTTTATTATAAATAAAAACATCACGCACAAAAGAGGGAAAATTGAAACAATCCCTGCTGAAGGGCATAATCCTTTAATAGCGTTTCCATTACCAGACCTGACCTCCCAGTGGTTACTCACCATTATCATGTTATTGCATGACATCTGGAAAGGTTTACAGTTTTGTATGTTTTTCGTGGCCCTTGTAATCATAATTGTTGACAGAAGCACCCTTTTTACATTAGGTAAACACCCTGAAATTATGACTGAAAGTTTCACATCCTTCCTCCTCCTAATGGTGCACATGTCGACTTCTTTATTTTATTTTTTTATGGAGGCCTGTGTTTGTTCTGCTGTTCTTTCCACAGTCCTGGTTGACTCTGAAGGGTGCTGGAGGGTGCAATATTCTGCCTCAGCCATACATTAAACTTTAAATATTAATTAATGTCATGGCTGACAGCTCACATGAAATTGGTTCTCTGCACACAGATGGTTTGTTTCAAATGACGTGAGTGATCTCTGTGCCCTCACCTGCTTTCACTAAGGTGACAAACTAGGGAGCTAAAATTACACATCTCAGGAGCTTTGTGTGTGTGTGTGTGTGTGTGTGTGTGTGTGTGTGTGTGTGTGTGTGTGTGTGTGTGTGTGTGTGTGTGTGTGTGTGTGTGTGTGTGTGTGTGTGTGTGTGTGCGCGCACATTTCAACCTGTTGTTTTCCTCCCCTCTGTTTCCACTGAATGTGTTAAGGGGATATGTCCTTTTCCTTTTGCAACTGAAGGATGAAACTCTGATAGCCGAGCCTCTACAAGGCGACGTATTTACATGCCAGGTATAAGAACGATAAGATTGAAAGGCAGATTGTCTTCAGACTGAATTATGGATGGCTCACTGCAGAGAGGGCTTGGCCGGTTGTAAGAAAAGCCCGTTGCAAGGCGAGCTGAGCTAATTCAGGTATGTTTAGACGCACGTCATTCTGCTGACCGCCTCTGAAACAATGAAAGTGTAGTCACCGGTTGCACTGTGACTTCTACTGCTCGTCTCCACCCACTTTCAGTCTCTGCTTACAGATAACCCCTTTCACAGACACACACAATCGTTCTACGAGCCTCTTTATCTCTGGACTGAAATAGCTTGCAATTTCCAGCAAACTACCAGTGAACTGGAAAAAGTGTGCATCTGGAGATGAAAGGCTTCACATGCTCTGCCTACACACTCAGACACTTGCAACACCTTCCTGTGACAGCACACATCCCAGACTCACAGCAGGTCTCTTCCTTTCTCTCTGGCTCTCTCTAGCTCTCGGTCGTTTTTTCTCTCTCTCTCTCTCTCTCTCTCTCTCTCTCTCACTCACTGATGCCGGATTCTCTAATGCTGTCTGAGTGAAGCTAATGTTGCTAATGCTGCCTGGGAACAAGCGTTAGCCTGAGACTGGGCAATACAGAACTGAAGCATGGAGCAGCCTCAGCCCAAGCTACACACACACACACACACACACACACACACACACACGGAAGAAGCAACTGAAAATGATACCAACTGTAATTCAGGCTAATTGCTTCGCATTTATTCATGCAGAGACAGAAATAGAAAGATCTCATAATAAAGATTTGATGTAACCATTAGACACATTTACATACATACACACACATGCACACTTCTCCTGACACACTGCACATGCTTCCCAGCATTTGTTAATTGATTGGTGTCAGTATTTGGAGAAATGCAGGGATCTACAGAGGGGTCACTGTTGTTGTTTTTAACACCAGACTGCGACCTGCATCACATCTGCAAGCCGGCCAACGGTCAGCTGACACAAGCTCCCAGCTAAGACCTGAATGACCTACCACTGGGATAAAGCTCTCCTGCCAATTATGTATGTAGTAAGGTTGTTACTACACATTAATTACACACCACTAAACCCAGACAACCATACGCTCTTATGCGGGATTAAATACAACACAGCCTTTCATGTATATAATCAGCATATATACACATCTACACACTGAGAGAGAGTAAAATCCACAATGAAAGGTGTCTTCCTCCTGGTAATGCAATAATCCACACTACACACCTGACTGTAGGTTTGAATTCTGACAGCACGTCGGCTGTTTTCAAAGACATCAGTCAGGCTGAATGAATTATACAAGATGCCTCCCTGAGTAACACCTCTTGGAATATGAGGAACATCATAATAAGCATATGTGTTACATTTATGAGACCCAGCAGCACACAGACCTCAAAGCTAGCTTAGCAATACATGACACATACAGGAATAATCATCAATATATTACACAATCATTATATAGTCTGCTTTCCTTCTGTCAAAGCATTGACAGCATTTTAGTCAAGAAGCCAAAAGAAAAAAGAAAAAGAAAAAAGACCTAAAGAATACACAACAACATGCAAACCTCTGCAGTGCAGTACAGTGTACAGCCCAGGTGCTGTTTCTCCTCCTCTCCCCAGCCACAGAAAGCTAAGTACGCTGGGTAACTGATCAACTACAGCTGCCTCTAGCCAAGCTGAAAGCTAACAGCATATAGATAGAGCAAGAGAGTGAGAGAGAGAGAAAATAGATGAGCATAGGGAGGCTCCAGGCAACAGCCTGCATGCTCCCTGACTTACCAGCACAGGCTGAACACAGCAGAGAAAGCAGCAGAACAATCACCAGCGTCAGGATCTTCACATTCATTTCTGCTCTCCCCTCCGTCTCCCTTCTAGTCGTGAGCTGATATACTGTAGTGTGCGTGTGTCTATGTGTGTGTGTGTGTGTGTGTGTGTGTGTGTGTGTGTGTGTGTGTGTGTGTGTGTGAATGTGTAAGTGTGTGTAGAAGGGAGGTAGAGGGAGGGTGGGTGAGCTCGACAGAGAGAAAGGGAGAGATACTGTTTGCTCCTGCGCGTGTGGCTGTGTGTGTGTCTGTGTGCGCTTTGTGGTGTATGTGTGTGTGTGTGTGTGTGTGTGTGTGTGAATGGGCTCTGTGAATGTGTTTGTATATCAGCGCCACTCTAAGACTGAGGGCAGGTCTTGGTTGGAGCTCTCCCACAGAGATGTGCACGGTTTCCTTCTTCCTCCTCCTCCTAGAATAGGAGAGCTGCAGTGTGCGCCAAGTTCAGTAGAGCTGCGAAGGCAGTCAGCATGTGGCAGGTTTGTGTATGGTGGTTGTTTGCTTAGAGTGGCTTCGCTCGATCATGTGTCTTATATAACTGACTCCAGGGGTCACACGAAAAAGAGGGCCTCCCCCAATTACACCCCTCCACCCCTCACGTCAGCCCTCCCACTGAAAGACAGAGGAAGAGGGGGGGTGGAAGAGGAAGATGGGTCACAGAGGTTTATGGTAATAACATAACAGATGCTCTTGTTTCAAACTCCGTGCATGCCAGAAAATCGGTGCATAATGAACCTGTAGGTCAGACAATGACAGAAGACTTTCTTTGACAACTACAGTTACCTGAGGGAATTTTTTTTTTCTTGTCACATCCTACATAACGGACACATCTACTTTTTTTTTTTATTCTTGACTCATTTTTTGCAACAGTTCACCTTATCAAAGTGAACATTCAGAGTTTATCACCAAGCCTACAATGAGATTATAGAAATTCTATTTAATTAGTAACACCTTTCTGTTAGGTCTAATCATCGTAAGCTCAAAGTAATAATGAACTATTAAATGAGCGCATTCCCTAATGCTTTTTGTATTTTTGCACACCTCCAATCCTGAACTTTAACCTAAGATAGAATACATTGTAAATTGAAATTAAAAATAGACCTTATTATAAATTTTTATCTATGGTATGGTATGGTATTGAAACCAATAAAGTGGATCTATTTTGATAAGATAGATTTTAACATAAATTTGAACATAGAAGAAATTAAATATACTTACACCGTACAAAAATACATGAATACGCCTGAGCATAATCCTACTATCTAAAAGTCTTAGTTAGCCTAAAACATATACAAAAAGAATACCATTAGATTTACCTTAGCATTATTTATATATACTCAGATCTGACGCAATTCGCTGCCACTGTGCTTCATTATTTACAGATGCACTAGGAATTGGTACATGCATAAATTAATCATGATGGAAGCATTACTTCTAACTATTCATTAATCTATGCATACTTGTAGATATTTTTGTAGTGTTACAATTCTATTTGTAATAACCAAATAGTGTTTTCTGTAAATTAGTATGCAAAACTATTTTATCTTTTATTATGAAATTGAGAAAGTGGTTTAAAGTACTTAAAAATGACCAGTTTTCCTAATGTATTTAAAGCAGTGGAGCTTAGCAGGCAAATTACAATTCTACAATATTCTAAAAAATGCTGTGTTGTTCTTTGTCATCCATTTACGAATTTGCTCTCATAGACAATTTGTAAGAATTCAGTCGAATAATGGCTATTACTTATAAATTCAGTTTTTAGGAAAGATAAGAAAGCTAACCCCAGAGAATGAAGTTGGCGAAGCACTTAAAAAGCAATTAAGAACTTGCTGAATAGACAGAAAGCCGTGATGGATGGTTTGCATTTGTCATGTAAAACATAAAGCATCCCACTTGTAAGGATAGTCCTGAAAGTCGTTTTACTCACTCAAGGCCTTGGTTCAGGGTCCATGCTCCTGCACCCTCCAAACACTGTGCAGGCATTGTTTTGGGAGTCACCCGCCCCAGGGCAAATATGTCCCCAACACCCAGGCTTACCAACATGAGCACCTTCCATTTTTAAATGGCCCACTTGAAATGCTCACTTCTCATGATGTAATCTTTTCACCCTTCAAGTGGCTAAGATTCAGTTTAAAGGTGGTTATCCTCCCTAGACCCTATTTTAGCTCTCAGATAATTTGCTAATGTACATTGTCCAGGAACTGTCCATGACTGTCATCCCTGCTGCTGTACATCATCTCAAATATGCATGGCATGTAGAGTATGAAGGTGGCAGTCAAGCAAGAAATTGAATTCTTTAAATCTACGCTAAAACTTTATTATGAATAAGAGATTGTTGGTTGACATCAGGGCTTTAGCCTACTCTGTATTGTCAGTAATACACTGAGTAAAATTAGGCAAGAACAACGTTTTAGCATGATATGACATTACTACATCTATACGGTGCGTGCCATAATGGAGCCCCTGCATTTCAACTCGGAAGCACGACAGCTTGGGGTTAGAGATCCCATGACACTGCCCACTCTGTAATGCAGCCAGTTTCCACTGGTTTCAGGGCTTACCCTTAATTTTCTACCCTAAGTGAAATACATATTGACTGTTGTGTGTGACGATACTGTTGTGTCTGAAATACTTAAACCAGTCCATCTGGCACTAAAAGCCATGCCACCATGCCAAGTCACTGAGATCACACTGTTTCTCCATTCTGATGTGATTATTTGAAGTTCTTGACCTGTATCTGCATGATTTTATGCTGCTACATGATTGTCTGATTAGATAAATGCATAAATGAGCAGGTGTACAGGTGTTCCCATTAAAGTCTATGGTGATTGTATTTAATCAGTAAAAATGATTAAAATTATAAGCCAAATTTCTGTAGCAATTAAAATTATGGATATTAATCAGAACTGAATATATAATAGTGAAGCCAGTGTATTTATTCCCCATGAATGGGCTGTAACGTCAATGCGGTTAACCTGATATCGATGTTCATATTTAAGCTGACATTCTACACTTTCTCGCCATACTTTCTATTGCATTTCATTTCCATTACTCATCTAATTCAATATTTCTTGGGTGCAAAGCCAAAACAACACAAATTGTATTATTGCTCAATTCTCTGCTGACTGCAACATAAAGCTATTTTAAAAATTCTATGTTAAAACAATTAATAACAATGAAATTTAAAAAAGGATCAAGTCACAAACTTTAATGTTATCATAAGGAATAACTTTTGTAATGAGACATAAAAGGAATAACCCTTTGTAAAGAGCCAGTCAAAAATATGTGTCATATTCTAAACTAGACTGGAAAGTCAAAACATTTGTATCACATTATTCATATTCATATGGCGTTCAGGTGGTGCGGTGGGTTTTTTTCCACCTTAGAAACCTTTCATCCGTTTGTTGATATTAACGGATGATCTGCTATGATGCCATTGAATTCCTATGCCATTTCTTCGGAAGTGGCTTTTGTCATCCGGAACCCTGGACCCTGCACAAGCTGGTATGTCAAAGGGTTGGGATCTGACACAGGAAGCACTTGGATGTTTACAGGAAATTCATTCAATATAGGAATGCTATGCATACTGCACGTTTACTACCGCTGATGACGGCTGAGGTCTTGTAACTACTGTGAATAAAACGGTATATTTTGGGAGGGGGGCATTTATTTTTAGTCATTTCATGAAGTTGCTTAAAAAAAACAAAGATGATTCCTGCTCAGGGCATGTTTATGAAATTAATCACTCCACAGGTGTTTTTCACCCCTGGCTAAAAAAGGGTTTCTTATCTGACAAAATGTTTTTCTTGTTATTTGTCTGCTTCCATGAATAATAACTTTCCTGTTTATTCTACACATCTTAATTACCAGACTTACATACAGTGACAAAAATAAATGAGCGGATGTTTGTTGCTGTTGAAAAATTAATTCTCTTGAATGTTACCGAAAGAATGGGCATAGAGGCAAATGTCAACACTGGTGTTTCTACTAAGCTGACAAGGCTAGCATTCCACAAGTCTTTAGCTCAATATGTGATACAAGCATTGAGATATATGATTGCTAAAAGTGAAATGTTAAATAGATTCACGATTCAAAGGTGCTTCATTGGCATGACAAATATTTCCATTCATATTGCCAAAGCTTAGAAATAAGTCACAAGAAAATAACAGGAGTAAAAGAAAAACTGAATAGTATAGAAAAAGTAATAATGAATAAATGTATATAAAATAAATGAGTACAGCCATTTAGTGAAAGTCAAAGATAAAGTAAATATCTAAATGTTGAATCCCAGCCTGTGAAAAACCTTCTGAGGTCATTTTTTTGTGATTCACTGTTCTCTACATAAAATTATATATTTTATATAGTAATAGACTTTATTAAGGTTTTTACAGGCTGGGTCACACACATTCTGTATATTTCTGTTTGCCTTATGACTGTTACAGTTGGAGGACATTTACTACAAGGAAGGAACTTCTAGCACATTTTTCAAGCTGTCTTGGCCAATTATGGCCATGAACATTTGCCCCAGTGTTGCGTGACTGTGCAGCAGCTGTCTCCATAATCCAGGTTATCCGGCCCATAAGCTAGAGAGTGGTAACCGAGGGTAACTTATGAGGAATGACAGTTTAGGGTCACCACTCATTCATTTATGGACAATGCAAGGGTTCCAAAAGGTAACAGCAATTCCCACCTGCACCACTGTGATTCCTGTACTTACTATACATGCTCATTTTCTCAGAGTTCACTCTTTGTACGTTGGTGATATAAAGCATAGACTCTTCTCTCAACCTTGCTTCCATCAAGCAAGTTAAGAGAGGTGTTTTGCTCAGTGGCCCTGTTTGAATAGAGTAGGTCAAGCCCACATGTGCCCTCATAATATTGAGTTTTACTGTAGGTGCCTAAAGCCAACAAACACAGAATGGCTTTGAATTCTTTGTACTTTCAATCTGTAATCAGACATACAGATCTCTACAGAGGTGACAGGTGATCCAAGTCATCTTGATGTTAGTTACCCCGCCTATGTTTCACAAAGTGGATTTGGATCTGGGCCACGTGAATAGGAGATATCATCTGAAGCTTTGCTTTTCATCCCAGTGTTCTGTATCCAAGCATGAATGGGAGTGGACTAGTGCTCGCTGACCATCTATGCTTCCTCTTGTGTTTTTGACACCTTTCTTTTCTTTTCTTTTTTTTTTCCACCCCAAAAAGAGCAGAGCTATGTTGTTAATCCAGATCGAGAATTTGTTTATTGTAGGTGCAAGATTAAAGGAAGTCAAAACAAATTAGATGGTCAAAGAAAAGTAGCCACAGCCAGTACCCCTTTTTTATGCAGCTGTTCGCATGATGTTGCACTTATCAGAACTTTAATCAGTTTATGCGGTTTGAAAAAAAAGACCTGCTTGATCCTGGATGCTGGCAGCATTGTAGAGGATAAGGAGTGTTGGGTTAAATTGAGAGTGCTGTAACTTAACAGATTAGACGGTTGTTTTGTGCATTGGAAACTTTGCCTGTCCTTACCTAACATTTTTATCAATTTTATGAGTGTCATATCCATTTTATGAAGGATAACAGATTTATATTCATGTGATAATATTAGTTTTACAGTCTGAAACATATATAGGAATTGAACATCTTAACTGAGATCGTGTAATCCGATACATGATAGAAATGATCATTAAGTACAGTATCTGTTTATTATTAGTTTTATTAATGCATTATGTTTACAGTTAAATTCATTATTAGCCTAAACATATACTTCTTTATCATTCATGTGTTACATCTGCTATACTGATTTTTTCTTTTTCTAGAAGAAATTTATTTATTTTCTTAGGAGTTTGTTATCGCTATCATGCTTTCAAGCTAAGGTGAACAAAGGCTCAAAAATGTTTTTACACTGTCAGCATCTGGAAAATCAAAAATCTATTTCCACTTTGGGGATTTTATTTTTCCCGTTCTTACCCATTAAAAAAAAAAAAAAAAAAAAAAAGGTATTAATGATTTCGATTCTTTCGTCCTAGAAGTAGCTCTAAGTTTAAAAGGTGAGGGCTGAAGCTGAAATCTTGAAACTCACTTATATGAATAGGAAATAAAAACCCTGCACAAAAGCCGAGCTGGAGTGGCAGGGTTTTGAACCGAGTCGTCTTTGTTTCTTATCTCTGTGAAATTTGCCTTTCATGTGGTGACACCTTCATTATTATGAATTCTCTTTGCTCTGTCTGGGAAGAATAACATAACAATTCATGTTGCTATATGTAGCGTTTCCATGGTTTGCCAAGCAGTAAATGTAATTTATATACTGTCACAAAAAAAAAAAGCCAATGTCAATGGTTTTTGTAACACTTTTTCGTCCAGCTGCATATTGTTATCAGCTGAAAGGGAAATGGCTTGAAAAGAAAAAGCGACTCTATTAATGACTCAAGCTTTTTAATGGCTAGTACTGGGCCAGAATATCCATACCATAAATCATTTCTTTTGGTGAGGGCAGTCTTGGTCTCCACCTGTTAAGGAGAGTTTACCTTCAGGTCATTTTTCAACATGAGATCAGGGACCCATTAGCAATCGGTTTGTTCTTTAAGAGCAAATGTGGATGAAAAACACCTGAGATGAAATTTCCCCCTCCTGTCTGTTAATGACTGAGAGAACATAATAAAGTAGGATTTCTGGTGTTGCACAGGAACCCCACCTTTAAACAATATGCGGGGAAAATAATCAGCTTGTCAAGGTTAAGTATATATTATGACCATGATTCTACATTAAGTTTGCAATGTTTTTATTCCCTATGGTGCATTTGATCCAAAATGAAGACTTAAATTGGGTTAATGAGTTTTAGTTATTGAGACCCTGGAAAACAGTTTAGAGGCAAAGAAAAAAAGGAAAAAGATGAGAACGAAAGGTAATGCTTTAGAGAATGAGAAAAAGTGGGAGAAGGGAGAAATTGAGACTTATAAAAGATGCGCTGCCCTTTGTTTCACTGCCATGTTGATAAATTAGATTCTCTAGAGAAACATGTTACTTTTATCCTGTGCCACTGGACCCTATTTGTGCCAGAGCAACTAGACTTATAGTACATAACTGTGATATCAAAAACGTGATTTTTATATTGCCTAATTTGTCTCATCTTAGTGGTTCAGATCAAACACATTCACATTCACTTTGTATTCAGTAAAATAAATTGCCAGCAGTTTCATGTGCTTGTGTTTTCAATTGAATTGGATTGAATTTCAAATTGAATAATTGTTAGGTACATAGTTTATTACATGTTTATTTCATTGTCTTTTTTGCATCCTGAACAAATCATAATGAACAAAAATGTAGTGTGTGTATAGTGTAACTGCTTAGAGCTCCCTATAGAGCTTAGCATGTTCTCTCAATATCAGGTACTCTAAAAAGAGGATAATTCATAAATTGCTATTATATGAAAATGTGTTCTGTTCAGAGTGTGTTCTGGCCTTGTGACCATTGGCTCGATATCCACCACAGCCCTGACAAGGATAATGAGATTTTAATTACTTACATTTGCTACTATAGTGTTTCAGATGAAGTCATAATGATAGACTCATGGATCGTGTCAGTGAATTGGGTCAGAGGTCTACGACTAATCAACATTGTGCCTGTTATTATAATCATTATTGTGCTTTGCTTGTGATTGACTGATCTTTAGTTATGAGTATAGCCATATCAGGCCTTCTTTTTACTAATCCTATTACACTATATTATCCATTTTCATGCTGTATTATTGAAGAAATATCATACTCACAGTCATGCTGTTGTACTGAATATGAGCACAGCTGTGATGCGGTCAACCAGCGGTTAGCGTACAGTAATTAACAGCGATGAAATTAGGTTAAGAAAAAAAAATGAAGCAAACCTTTATCAGGAAGCCACCTCCAGGGCATATTCTCTCAAAAGGTAGGGAGAATAAGCCATGGAGGTGGTTTCCTGATAAAATGTTTTTTTTTTTTTTTTTAACTTATTCCACTTTAGAATATCAGCTAACTTCTGGGTTCCAGGGTTAAATGCAAAGCTAGTGCACAATCCCCTGTTCCACACACCAAGTACAGGTAGTACTCATGTGTTAGAAGCTAGTTAGCTTTGTAACTCATGCTAGCTGTAAACAAAACAATACGGACAGTTCAGAAGCGATTCTGAATGGCTTATTAGCAAATACTAAGGACACAAAATGTTCTTTAAGAAGACATAACATTATCAGAGTTGTTTTCTTGCTGAAAGTGCTTCCATGACTGGTTTTGAACATGGGGTTTGGCAGGCAGCTCTCTCCCCTCTTTCCAGTACTGCAGAGTGACACATGTAATTAAACATCTCAGTGCTGTTGTGTTCTATTATCAACACTCATGAAATGCCTCTCGTACAATCAGAGAACTCTTTATGAAATCACTGTTGTTTAATTGTTGTTATACAGCAGTGTCTTCTTAGCTGCCTACCATTGCTTCCCACGTACCTAAGGTAATTCAATCAGTTCCTTCTGGCTGTTTCATGTTCTTGGTTAAAGCTCAAGGGAACCCCATCTGTCATTAATAAATAAACATTATGCCCTTTTCCAACACTGCCTAGCAAGGCAGGTATATGAGCCCTTTTAACTCAGCAAATCTCCTCTTTATCCATTTTGCCCTTCAGAAGATCAAACTGTGGGGCATTTAAATGTGGCAAACATTATTTTAACATATATTATATTATTGACATACAATGTGAGCCATAATTTACTTTATATACTGTATTTTAAGGTTAGTCGAGGTAACAGACATGCTGATCAACACTGTTTATGTGGGAGTTATAGACTGAATTTCTGCTGAGAATGACTCTTCAGTTTTGTATCCCTAATGGCCCAGTTGGGTACAGACATTGATATTTATTCTCCATGTGTCCAAGTGTACATCCTTCCCTGCTTACAACTCTGTCGGCAATGGCCTTTTGCCTCAGGCATGCTTAAAGTTCTTCTAAACGATAGCAGCAGGAAACTGACAGACAAAAATTACCCATAAAAGTGAAGGGCATTCACAAACTCAATTCTGTCATGTTCAGGCAACAACTATAGGTGATGGGCCAAAGCTCTCTGACATGAAAGCACATTCTCTAGCCTGGTCATCATATAAGGGCTACAAGATTTTAACTTGCTGTTAGAAAAATATTGTTCATGCACACTTTTCTAATTCTATTTCTATTATAAAAGTTCTCCTGACACAAACATTTTTGATTTTATTTTTTTATTGTGGAAGGTGATGCTCTCACTGCAATAATATTGGAATGAGTTAGCTGAGAGGCACCGAGTAATTTAATGTGCTAAAGAAAGAAAAAGACCTCAGGCCTCAAAAGTTTTGTAATCATTCTTGATACTATTGTATTTCAATCTAGGCTGTATGAATGTAACATTCACTTTTTTGCACTCATTCTAGTGGTATTGCAATTCATCTTGTCCACCCTGCAGCTGCACTGTGTCTTAATACTTTGCTAGAATACTTTTGCTGGTTATGGTCATTCATAAAGAAATTGGTCTGAGATCATTTCGCCCATGATGCAACATATGAAATATCCAATTAAATCCCAGCAGCTTTCCCTTACAAAACATTTTTTTTGAAAATGAAAGATTACATATACATAAACAAGTACAGGAGTAGAACATACACACTATCTCCACTGTGCTAACATGCTGCCCATATTCAAAATAAAAACGTCATTATTGCTGTATTATAGTTGTTACCAAATGGTAACTTTATTACTGAACATTTTTGCTGTTAAAAAACAAATGTAATTCTTAAATTTCCAGCATGTTACAAAATAAATATAATATAATATTATTATACTACAGTATATATTAATAATAGTACTGTCTATAAATAGACTCAAACAATTCGCCTACACTACCAGTTAAAAGTTTGGACACACCTTCTAATTTCATGGTCTTCCCTGATTATTTAGTTTTACATTGTAAAACAATAATTAAAGCATTCAAATTATGCAATAATCTCCTTTGAACAGTTGATATTGAGATTTGTCTGCTATGTATGCTCTGTAAAGTCTTCATAACGGCTCTAAGCTGATATGCTGTTAATTGGTGATTTCTTGTGGTCTTCATTAAGGCCAGTTTCATCATGGTGCTCGATGGGTTTTGCAAATACACTTGACAATACTGTTCTTGCATATTCCAGAACAGCTGACTTTCTTGTCTTAAAAAAGCTGTTGTTGTTCCTTAATTATATAATTCCATACTTTTTTATTTAAATATATTATGTCATTAAAACATATTACTTAATATATTTTAATGCGTTGTTTCAGAGTTTTTATATATCTAGTATAGTTATAAAATGTA
Organism: Clarias macrocephalus; assembly: GCA_011419295.1. Classification (NCBI taxonomy): domain Eukaryota; kingdom Metazoa; phylum Chordata; class Actinopteri; order Siluriformes; family Clariidae; genus Clarias; species Clarias macrocephalus. Next base: position 117,040 of record JAAGKR010001033.1, on the reverse strand, counting down.
GAAAATAAATAGCTGAACAAACAACATTGAACTAGAAGTTGTGTCCAAACTTTTAACTCATATTGTATATGCTATTTATTAAGACAAAATTGTGTAGGCTATAAATACAAGAATAGTAAATACAACTTTCTTTTTACAAGCATGTAATAGGATTTTTTTTTTCTCATGTATGAATACTATATATTTCCTTGTGATAGTTTAAAATGCAAAAGAAATCAACAATAATATTCACCATGCCTCTTACACGTTAAACCTCCCTTCCTTTAAAGTGTTGTTTCAGTTTGACCTAAAGTTTATAGTTTCTTTTTTCTCAGTTACAATTTTACTAATTCTTACATTTTTACAGCACATGAAGAAAATATTTTTTGTCCACACAGCTTCTGTGCTCTGGCGCAAGTAGAGTAATAGAATGAGCATAAGGGAAGATGCAGGAGGTGTCACAATGGAGCATCAACACTATTAGTCACAGGAAACACTGCATTACACTCTTCTGTAGCTTATAAAAGCTACAGTTCTACATTTCCTCCCTGCTCAATAATTTGGCTTGATAGATTTGATAAAAGTTTTTTTGTGTGGTGCTTCATAATTATAATGCATCATAGTTTTCCCAAAAGTGTGTGTGTGTGTGTGTGTGTGTGTGTGTGTGTGTGTGTGTGTGTGTGTGTGTGTGTGTGTGTGTGTGTGTGTGTGTGTGTGTGTGTGTGTGTGTGTGCAATGTCTTTCAGAGTTCTGTTTAATTTAGGATTTTTATTTGTCATTTCTAATACTGATATTACATTAGTGAGATCAGTTTTAGTTTTAGTTCTGTTTCTGTCCTAAGCAAAACAAACACTAGCATTTTGTTCATTTCATTCCATCAATTTCAATTTTATTTGTATAGTGCTAGAATAACTTTGGCAAGGAAAATCTCCCTGAGATTACAATAAGAAGAAATCTTGAGAAGAATGACTCCACAGGGAACCCATCCTCATTTGGGTGATATCAAAATAAATATAACAGGGATTGAGCAGGAACATGGTGTGCTATGAGGCTGAAAGTTCAGTATAACCGGAATGGTGTTTAAGTTAATCTAATGTCCACATTTGTTGTTGGAGACTCAGATACAAAACTATACTAGTGACTGTAGTCACAAGTCATCACAGGAAAATGTTGCAGGAAACAGCCCAGTCCAAGACTATCTTCTTCATGAGCACCAAGTGGAACTGTCCTTAGTCACCACACATCCCAAGAAGATCATTTGGGTCCAGCCTTTGGGTAACAATCACATAATGTATATTGTCAGAGTACAAGCAAGGACTCCAGCAGGACTAGACATTAAAATCACTTGGGGCAGTGGTGGCTTAGAATTAAGGTTAAGGCTCTGAATTACTGATTGAAATGTCAGTGGTTCAATCCCAGCTCTGCCAGGATGGCGCTGTTGGGCCCTTGAGTAAGGCCCTTAACCTGCCTACTCCAGGGGTGCTCTATAATGGCTGACCCTGTGCTCTGATCCCAGCATACCAACAAAGCTGGGATATGCGAAGAACAAAGAATTTCTCTGCGCAGTAATGTATATGTAATGAATAAAGGCTGAACTTAACTTAAAAATGGCCATATAATAGCATTTTTTTTTTCGTTTGTTTCTAAATCTATATATCTTAAATTAAAGAGCTGATTAGCTGCATCATGATACACCTATGTAGATTTGATATTAAGCTTAACAAAACCATATTAACCTTAACAAAGGTGTTACTCTGTTTCAGAAGGGTCAAGAAAAGAAGACACCTATGGAGATTGTTAAAACTACTAAAATTGGATTAAGAGCTAGCCAACACATTATTAAAAGCTGGAAGGATAGTGGTGACCCATCATCTTCTAGGAAGAAATGTGGTCTGAAAAATGTGTGTGAATGATCGAGATCGGAGGTCACTTAAATATTTGGTGAAATCAAATCATAAAGATAAAAAAAAAACAGTACAACTAATGGTTAAGTTTAATAGTGAACGTAAGCATTTTCACGTGCACAAGGGATTGGGACTAAACAGAGAACCACATATCAGTGAGAGTAAGCAGGAAAAAGGCTTCAATTTGCTAGGAACCATAAAGAATGGACTGTGTAGCAATAGATAAAGGTCATGTGGTCTGATCAGTCCCCTGTTCCAGAGTGATTGGTGCATCAAGGTAAGAAGACAGGGGGATGAAATGATGCACCCCTCATGCCTAGTGTCTACTATATACAGTAAGCCTGTGGAGGCAGTGTCATGATCTGGGGTTACTTCAAATGGTCAGATCTAGGTTCAGCAACATTATGTGACCAAAAATAAGGTAAGCTGACTACCTGAATATATTGAACAACAAGGTTTTTCCATCAGCTCTTTTTTTTTATTTTTTTTTATGATGACACGGCCGTATTCCAAGAGAATGATGCCAGGATTCATCAGGCTTAAAATGTAAAAAAGTGGTTCAAAGAGCATGAGGCATACAGTATTTTTCAAACATGGATTGGCCAGTGCTTAATCCCATTGAGAGGTCAGAGTCTCCCATATTGTGACTATACTTATCAAAATGATACCACAGCAAATACATGCTATAATAAACATTGCACATAAAAGGTGGTCCAAGCTCTTTTTTTTTTCTTTTTTTTTTTTTGGCCATGCAGTGTATTAGTGAGGGCTTAATACTAAAATTATTCCTGATAATAACAAAAGTTTTAAATGAGTTATCATATAAAAAAGTCCATGAATCTTGAGACTTAAACCAGAGCATGCAGATGTTTTTAGGAAACAAACAATCCATTTGATAAAGACATCAAGGAATAAGGTAAACTTCTAATGGAAAGTCCAAAATAAAGAGTCAATGAATAAAGAGAGCGTCATTTTCCAAATTAAGATCCAAATAATGATCTAGTGCACGGTGGTGTAGTGGTTTGCACTGTCGCCTTGCACTGCCAGGGTCCGGGTTCGATCCCCGGCCAGGCTCGATTCCCGTCTCTGTGTGCATGGAGTTTGCATGTTCTCCCCGTGCTTGGTGGGTTTCCTCCCACAGTCCAAAGACATGTAGGTTAGGCTAATTGGCATTCCCATGTATATATGTGTGTGTCTGTGCCCTGCACCCTGTCCAGGGTGTACCCTACCATGTGCCCTAAGTCTCCTGGGATAGGCTCCAGGCCCCCCGTAACCCTGAATACAGGATTAAGCGGTATAGATGATGAGTGAGTGAGATAATGATCTAGTTGCAGGTCTAGCCTGCTCCAAAATCTTTGTGAAGGGTTAGACTTTCTAAACAAATAAATAAATCAGTAACATAATAAGCTGTCATTCATAGCCTGCGTATTTCTATGTCAAACAAGCATAAGACAGCCTGCTGGTTTTGAGTTTGTGGCTGAACCCCATGTCCTATCACACAGGCTAATACATTTGAGCAACTGGTAAATTAACCTCATCTAGTGCAGCCCTACTGGAGAAAGATTAATGTATTTTAAATAGGATCCATTTGTTAATCTCAATTTTCCTGCTTTTTTTTTAACTGTATGTAACTTTACACTTGTTTTAAACACGACGTGCACTGTTTTAAATAAACACATAAGTAAGAAATTCCTGATTCCTGATGCTTGCTAGAAATTGTTGATTTAAACCTGATGTTTCATGTATCAGGTGCCTTTTATTTAAAAAATCTCTACCAATTTGTGTGGAAGATATTCACATCAATGATGTTATTGCTGCAGACAGGCAAATTTGCTTCTTCTCAAATGAAAGTTTTTTGTTGCCATGGTTTCTTACAAAGTTAAGCACCATCCGCAGTGATTTTATGAGAAAGACATTTTCCTTTTTTGCCTTTTAGCACTGTATTACTATATATTGTGGTGTAGAAAACAGCAAGACTGAAAGTTTTACCAGAACTTAATTATCACCACTGTGACACAGAAGCATTATGGATGAAAATTGTTTAGCTTAAATAGCATCTAATCAGAGACGCAACAAAATTGTTTACTGTATTTTATGATTGTATTTAGATTTTTTTTTTTTTTTACTGAAACTGTACATTTTTGAATTTGGATTTGAAATGATTTAGAAATGACCTGTGTGGATTGAGACCTTGTCTGATGAAGGGGTTTGTGTGTTTGGTGAACCACAGTGCTATGTCACATGGATCTTACTACTCCTGGTGAGGCCACCCTTGATGAACAGATATGAGGGAAGAGGGCCCCTTTGTGGATTTGGGTTACTAGAGCCATTCCTAGGGGTAGTGTCCTCATTGTGTGCCTGTTGATTGGCCACCCACGACCTGGCAGGGCTCAACCTGCAATAGCATTACAAGGTTGGGGTCAGGTGTTGCAAGTTATAGGTTCAATTCAATTCAATTCAATTTTATTTCTATAGCGCTTTTAACAATGGTCATTGTCTCAAAGCAGCTTCACAGAAATTAAAAGAAAATGAAAAGAAGACTTATGGAAACGTATATATAGTTAAGAAAAATGTGTCTAGATAATGAGATTGTCCCTGATGAGCAAGCCAAGGGTGACGGCGACAGTGGCAAGGAAAAACTGAGGTCTGAGTTTTGGAACATGAAAATTATTTTACTGGTTGGGATAGAACCTGAGTTATCTGAGATGGAAAGGTAAGGACTTTCTTACAGCTGTACACAGGAGAGGCTCCAAACCAAACTTCTCAGGAAATGTCCGTGCCAAGGGTTCTGGAAAGACCCCATTCAGTTATTAAGGAGGAACTGTGAACCATCTCTTTGCTACTGCACAGCTTTGTAAGGGCTTGAGGGAGTAGGCTAATTCTGTCTGTATCTGTTTTGAGGAAAGCTTAGGATTGTTTACATTGATGTTTGCAGGAGCATGGTGTATAGGGATCACCACTGTATCAACGCAGTAGATCCGGTATCAATGAAGTGAGCATTGTGTCTGCATTCTTGGTGATAAGTTGAAATCATTTAAGGTGGATGTGGGACTCTACAAGTAACAACAAGTAACAACCATGTCTTTTGCTGGAAGTATAATTTTCTTGACAATATCCAAAGTAGACGTTTATCATTCACATGAAGGTTTTGTGATTGAGTGTGAAGCAGATAGGATGAAAGCCAGCACCTCCAGTGGTCCGTTCCTGCAAAAAATAGGAGGTTCATTCACACGAAGGCTTCTGCTGTATTAGGCATGTCACCTTGGACGAAGGCCTTTTTAGACATCTCCTAGGATGAGCTGGAATCTGTGGTCGCGGTTAGGGAATTCTAAACTGACCTTCCTAGCTTGGTACTACAACGACTCCAACCGAAAAAACATGGAAGAATGTTTTTATTTATTACATTTATTTATTACATACTTTTTTTTTTCATTTGTTTGTTACTCTGTTTGTTTTTGTATTTTGTAAAATGTGAATGGAAATTATTGTTCTTTCAGCTCCTCCCCATAGGGGGTCACCACTGCAGATCCACACATTATTTTTGGCACAGGTTTTACACTAAATGCCCTTCCTGACATAACACTCCAATTTTTATCCAGGCTGGGGACTAGCACTAACGGCCTGCAGCCCCAGTGCATAGTGAGAAGCCTGCCACTGAGCCACCAATGCAAAAAATGTGGTTAAAGACTAACTTTTAACTTTATTTTGTTATAAAGTTTTAGCTTATTTTCTACTCATACAGTCTTATGCAAAAGTTTAGGCACCCCTTGATAAATAACAGATTTTCATGATTTTGTAATTGAAAAGATGTTAATGCGGTCTCTCTTGGAAATGGAAAAAATGCACAATATTTTCAGCAAACATTGATGCATAGTTACTTTTATGTCATAAATTGAACAAAAATAAAAAAAAATAAAACATTATTCTGGCAGTGTGCAAAAGTTTGGACACCCTACAAAATCAGTGCTTAGTGACACCTCCTCTGGCAGATATCACAGCTTGCAAACGCTTTTTATAGCCAGCTAAAAGTATTTCAATTCATGTACTTGGGATTTTCTCCCATTCTTCCTTGCAAAGGCCTTCTAGTTCTGTAATATTTTTGGTCGTCTTGCATGCACAGCTCTTTTAAGGTCTACCCACATGTTTAAATCAGGGGACTGTGATGGCCATTCCAAAACCTGGTATTTAGTAGAATGCATTCTTCCCTCCACCCATGCAATGTTTCCTGTGCCATTGGCTGCAACACAACCCCAAAGCATGATAGGTCCACCCCCATGCTTAATAGTTGGCAAGGTGTTCTTTTCATGAAATGCAGCTCCATTTTTTTTCCAAACATACCTTTGCTGATTGTGGCCAAAGAGTTCTATTTTAACTTCATCAGTCCACAGCACTTGGTTCCAAAATGCATCAGGCTTCTGCAGATGTTCTGTTGCAAACTTCTGACGTTGGATTTTATGATGGGGACGCAAGTAAGGTTTTCTTCTGCGGACTTTTCCATGAAGGTCTTGCCTGTGCAAGCATCGCTGCCCAGTGGAATAGTGCACCACCACTCCTGAATCTGCTAAATCTTCCTGCAAGTTTTTTGCAGTCTAATGGGGGTTTTGATTTGTCTTTCTGACCAGCATATGAGCAGTTCTCTCAGAGAGTTTTCTTGGTCTTCCAGATCTCATATTGACCTCCACAGTTCCCCTGAACTGCCATCTCTTAATTACATTTCTCACTGTGATAACTGCCACGCTTTGCTATCTTCTTGTAGGCTTCTCCTGCATTGTGGACATAAATAACTTTCATTTTCAGAGTCTTACACAGCTGCTTAGATGAACCCATGGTTGTTGGGTGTCTACAAGTATGAGCACAAGGTTTGAAGAGTCAAAGTATTTGTAAAGCTTTGAAATTGGCATTTATTAACGACAGCTGTTGCCATGCATCAGATCTAATGAGCTGATTAAGGTCTGAAACCTTGTAAAAAGAATCTGAGACTCTGGAACTCTTAGGGTGCCCAAACTTTTGCACCATGCCATAATAATGTTTTTATTTTTTGTTCAATTTATGGCATAAGATGTAACTATGCACCAATGTTTGCTGAAAATATTGTGCACTTTTTCCATTTCCAAGAGAGACTGTGTTAACATCTTTTCAATTAACAAATCACCAAAATCTGTTATTTATCAAGGGGTGCCTAAACTTTTGCATAAGTACTGTGCAAAGTCTTGAGCCTCCACTCATTTCTTCATATTAAAAGAAATCAGGTAGATTAAATTAAAGTTTAAAGTTTAAAGTTCATGCCTTAAATTGTGTTTTATGATGTGTTTTATGCTTGAATGCAGTATAGGTCAGTGAGTGGCTTAAGAATAAAAAAAACATTCCACTGAAACTGGTCAGGTACCAGGACTGATTTAAAATGAGAGCCAAAAGCCTGAAGTTTTTTTTCTCAAGACCACCGAAAAGTAGAAAGCCTGGCTCTTTGGAAGCAAAATATGAAGAAATGAGGGATGGCTCCCAACATTTACACAGTACTGTATTTGATTATTATTTCTGAAGTATAATTATTAGTGATTGTCTTTAAAAAAAAAAGAAGAAGAAGAAAAAAAAAGAAAAGAAAAGAAATGCAACAGCTTATGTCTACCAGGAAGTAAAAATAAAAAAATTGTGCCTGCCATCTGTGTGCTATTTAAATTGATCCCTAAGCAATGGATACTTAATTCAAGATCTGTCACGGAGCAACATTAGATGTGTCATTTTTTTAAGCTTCATATTTCATAATCCACAAGGAGGCTTAATTGCAGGATTAAAGTCAAGTGCAGTCAGTGGAATACAGCTAACCCTCTTGTTTAACTATGCCCCACCTCATTAAAAATTATGTAGGCCAAGGGGAATCCTTAAATAGCTGGCAAATTGTGGCCCATTTTGGCCCTAAAGGGGCATTTACAATGCATCATTCAACCCCAAGCACTAACATGACACAAATATACAGTATATTTCAGAATCACTGGGAAATACTGTACACCTCAGTTTACCTGTAGAAATGGCAGCTGTTTCATGTAGAATAATGTTTGTGTAGCTTCAAACATCAAATTAAGGTCTGTATTATGGAATGTTAGCAGCAACAGCTCATCTCTCATTTTTCTCTTTAAGCCCCAGTGGATTATCAGAAGGAAGAAGTGGAGAGCTGAGTCACAGCCACAGCAGAACCCTGAGCTTGATAATTCTACACGAGTGTGAGGAGTAATCTTTCTTCCTGTTTTAATTAGGAAGAGAGCACCATCAACAGGCAATCATGTCATCAGCTTCCTTCCCTGGACTGATTATGTAGAGTGAGAACTGCGTCATTGTGCGTGTACAGCTCTGAAGATATGACACTGGTCTTTTTTTTTATTTTGAAACTAGTGGTATTTCTGTTTTGGCATAAAGGGCGCCTAATAGCATAAGTCCAAAAAATTTAAACACAGCTCTGTCCCATTTTGCACCAGACTAGCCATAATCAGCCTCTCACTGCATTATTCAGTACAGCTTCAACACCGGCTTGTCTTGGGGCCTTCATCACCTCATCGGAGTCAGATCCCCCCCGCCACCCGTTTCATGGGACTCTGAAAAAAACATCACTAGGCATTCATCAAATGCTCTCTGGCTTGTCAGAATTTCAGCATGTACTTCCAGGTGCACCAATGATCTGCATTTTCATCCCCCAGTTCAAAAAGTTCTGATTTATATCAGCTTACATGTCATAAGACTTGTGCTTCTTACTTCAGTAGTTAGGTTAAGTGTATGTTTAAACTGCACTGGTGTCTTTTATGCTCTGCTTTTACTTTTGCTGTATTGAAGTTATCAACAAGTACTTTCTTTAACTTTTTAGGATTTTTTCAAGAGGCCCCGGAATATATGTTTTGGCAAGGTTTTAGACAGAGTGCCTTTTTGACCGTTTTTATCTTTAACATTTCATCTTGAATTCATCTTTATTATACAATGTCAACCACTTGCCAGGTTTTAATAGTGGGTAAAAATAAACTATAAGAATAACCTTAAGAAATAAAGCATGGGGAGAATAATGGATTGCTGAGCTGACAGAAAGTCTATATTTGCAATTAACACTTTTTAATGCCCCCACAGAGGTTGCATGGTGAGTTCCAAAGCACATAACTCTTTACTGTTTAATGCTTTTTAAAGAGTAAAGTAACTTATACTTAAAAAGTATAAATTGTCTGCTTATCTTTAAAGTAGTGAAAAACTACTGGAGTGCTGGATATTTTCATCTACCACCATTATGTAGCATTTTCATCTTGACATTATTTTGTTCATATCGCATTGCTTACAGTAACCTGGAACACTTAAACACATCTGTAAATCTGAGCGCAAGGCATATTTTCCATGTTTTTAAGATATGTTGACAAGTGCTTTTCTGTCGTATGCTGGACATGGCCTGGTAATGAATGGTATTGAATTTCCTCCAGGAAACTTCCCGTGTGCATCAATGAATGCTGTGCTATAGGCAGTCACTGTGGAGACTTCAATTACTGCCAAGTCCCAGACGGATAATTTCTAACTATGGACAGCAAATTAGGAGACAGAGAGAGAGAGAGAGAGAGAGAGAGAGAGAGAGAGAGAGAGAGAGAGAGTCTAAGGATTTTTTTTTTTGAGAATTCTACACTAAAGTTTAGTTACAGCACTAAAATCAAAAGACAAACCTCAGAACAGAGCTCAGTAAGTGTAGTAGTAAGAAGAGGAATCTCTTTGTTCATATGCTGGAAACATGCCAACTGCCTCTACCATAATCCACTAAGTGTCTGATTTATAACAGGCATTAAACTGTTCACTAAACCTAAACTTCCTGAACTTGTATATACAAAAGACAAGCAAAATGCCCTAGATTTAAGAAAAAGCATAGGATTTGTGCACAACTGAGTTTGCTGTACAAGAAATAATATATCTGGGCTCAAAAATATAATAGCATTGTAAAAAAAGAAATAGTGATGATAAAATGATTTGTGTCCTTTCCAATTAATACTTAGAGATATCCCTGGAAATAATAACATCACAAAATCTCTTCCTGTAAGCTTTCACCTGCAATACATTTAATGATCCTTCATTTTCCTGTGTTCTTATGTCATTTTTTTTACATCTGGATATCCCTCTTTAATTCAGACCACAAGTTTTAAGTATAATACAAATACAAATGCATTTAGTACATTCATGGCAGCCACTATTTTGCCCAGCAAATAGTTTCACTTCATTGATCAAGTGACAGAAAGAAGCGAAGCAATTTACTTTTCTGCATGTCAGGGCAGAGATAACTCCTGGAGGTCACTTTTCTGCCCATGCACTAGATTTTGTTTTGGACATTTACTGTCCTTTAAAGTGGGAAAATTTCAAAACAAGCATCACTTGCATCTTTATCTCGCATCTCTTTATGATAACATCATAAAAAGAAAAATATTAACTCCAGTCTTTTGATATGAAAATGTAATATTGTGTATTGGGTTCATTATTATCAATTCCAGATTACCGTACTTTCAATTACTGTAGCGCACAATATTTTATTACTCACGTTACTGTAATTGAGTAGTTTTTTTGTGTACTTCTACTTTTTAAAGTAATTGTTAAAATCTGTAATTTGACTTTTACTTAAGTATGTTTTGTTTGAAGTATTGTAATTCGCTACATTTTAAATCATGCGCTACTGAGTAAAACAAATGAATGAAAATGCAAAAATAATAAAAATATTCTGATTGTATAAATGCTTCGTGTGTGTATCATGTCCTGGTCGTGCGCCGCTCCGAACTCCGCTCCAGGTTTTCTGACTGTCCCCACATCGGCATCTACCTGCCCTTCCTTACGGTCGCTTCCGCCCTGTGAGTGACGTCATCAACCAGCGCGACCATATAGAAACCGGAGAGAGGCACGGGAAAGAGGAAAGAGATTGTGATTTGACTTTTTGACTCCCATTGATTTTGATTATTGCTTTGCCCCTTTGGTTTGGTTAGTCTTTGTATATATTTGTAGATCATTTCAAGGTATGTTTGTGAACTCAGCAGTAGTAGGGGCGTGGCAGCCATTTATTTTGGGAAGAGGGAATTTATTCACTGTTTTTGGTTTAGGGAGTCAGGGAAGGTACCTGTATTTTTGTTTGTGTTGTTTTTTTGCAGGTAATCTAGCTACTAAATATAAATACCATTTTGTTCATTATTTTGGCCTGAGTCCACCCTGAAACTGATCCTCCTCCAATATAATACAATACAAACCTCATTATTTCATCAGTTAATGACTGGATCCGGTTCTTTCTGCCATATACCACCATTTCCATACAGTTTAAAATAGAAACCTGAACCATTGTTTTTCTGTACGGCCCACCCTAGACTGGGACGTAACGGCATATTTATGACCACTTTGATTTTCAAGCACAAGAAAGACAACAGCTTTATTATGCAAAGGTGTTCCTTCAGTTAAAAACAACTAGTTTGAGATTTATATCTGCTCATCTTTAGAATGCCTCATCCCACCCCCGCTGTAAAAAAAAAAAAAAAAAAGAGTAACTCAGTAACTTTTACACTGAGTAATTTTTTATAAGCTACTTTTTACTTTTATTGGAGTTTTTAAGGGTAACTTTACTGTTCACTGAAGTAACAGTACTTTTACTTGAGTACACCTCTGCAAGCACCTCTGTTCTGAGCATGTCTGAGCACTGCAAGTGTCTCTTACTTTGAGTATCTCTATGGTTTTCCGCACATAGATGTGGTGTTCTGTTCTGGCAGGTGATGGAGAGTTTGGACCAGGGAAGAAACGTACTTTTCCACCTTGAGGGGAACTGACATCTCTTGATGCACTCTTGATGTGACCTTCTGGCTTGGAAAGGTATAGTTAGAGTGGTTGTAGACACACTGTCGTTCAGAAGGACTTGGTCAGAGTTGCAGTCTGCAATGTGGTGACTGCTGGTAATGAGAAAATAACTGTTTGTGCCAGAGGGTAACTGTTTAGGGCAGAGTGCCTGGTGATGTTCTGGTTGTGTTGGTTCCAGTGATGAGATCTTTTTGTATAATGGCTTTCTTGTGTTTGTCAGGTGCAAGTTCCCATTCTTCTTGTCATGCTGCAAACAATGCACTGGGCCCCATGCTCATGCCAGACTTTGGTGGGTCAACAACAGAGGAGATCCAACATATCATCCCACTGCTTTTTTCCGTTTACATGCTTCCTTTGGGCAACATAATCCGTAAGCATGATATAAATTTTCACTGTTATGCTGACGACACACAGCTATACGTCTCAGCAAAACCAGATGAGAGAAACCAGCTTGCTAAAGTTGAGCAATGTGTAAAGGATATATTGGATAAAGGATATATTGCCAAGATAAGGAATATATTGTCACTAAACGATGCAGAAAAACTTGTTCATGCTTTTATCACCACAAGGTTGGACTATTGCAACGCTTTACTGTCTGGTTGTTCAAGTAGGTGCATAAACAAGCTTCAATTAGTTCAGAATCCAGCAGCGAGAGTCCTCACTAGAACCAGAAGATACGAGCACCCCTATCTTATATTCACTTCATTGGCTCCCTGTGAAATTTTGCATTGATTTTAAAATACTACTTTTGACATATAAAGCATTAAATGGTCTTGCGCCGCAGTATCTGAGTGAACTGCTAGTGTCTCACGATCCGTCACGCCTACTTTGATCAAAGGATGCAGGCTGCTTGTCAGTACCGCGTATTATGAAAACTACAGCAGGGGGGCAGAGCTTTTTCTTACAAAGCCCCAAAGTTATGGAATAGCTTTCCAAATAGTGTTCAGGACTCAGACACAGTCTCAGTGGTTAAGTCTAGGCTAAACCTATTTATTTAAACAAGCATTTTGTAAGTAGATTTGCCTTAGGTAAAGGAGCAGATCTGGGGGACTCATGGACATAGAGTATTATGGTGAACTGGTATGTTTAGATGCTGTCTTCCCCACTCTCATTGATCACTCAGGTTTGTTGACGGTGAGGTGATTGGTTGCTTTACATCTCAGGGAGCCCTCATGTCTGTGGTTCCTTCTGCCTCTCCCTTTTAGTTATGCTGTTATAGTTAGTCCTGCCAGAGTCCTTGCTTGCACTTTATACTAAATATACATTCACCTTATACATTATGTGACTGTGACCATACCTAACTGTTCTCTCTCCTCTTTTGCTCTCCCCTCTCCTGTTCTCTCTCCCTCTCTCTCTCTTCTCTCTCTCCCACTCTCTCTCTCTTTCCCTCTCTCTGTCGAGCTACACATGTTGTTCCTGAGCTGCCATTGATCCAGACTCCCTCTGCCCTCTGGACCTGCCTGACTCATTCTGGTGCCCCGCTTCTGGTAACTAGGAAGACGGTTCTGGCCTTGCATGATGTTGACGGCCGTTTCTCTGTGGACTTGGCTACAGTCGCTCGATAGTTCAGGAGTGGAATTTCCTACAAGTCTACCTAAGCCTCCAATAACTACCTGGACTTCATATTAACATCAATTAACAACTGTTATACTGAACTGCCTGCCACCCAACACACAGTATGAATGCAGATCAATTCCTGCTTTCTGTTTCACCCAGATGAGGATGGGTTCCTTGTTGAGTCCGGTTCCTCTCAAGGTTTCTTCCTACTGCCATCTCAGGGAGTTTTTTCCTTGCCACTGTCACCCTAGGCTTGCTCATCCGGGACTATCTGACCATTTTTTGATTCATACACATTCACATTTCTAACAAACATAACTAATTTTTTTGATTGTGTAAAGCTGCTTTGCAACAATGAAAATAGTTAAAAGCACTATACAAATAAAATTGAATTGAATTGAATTGAATCTCATCCTTCAATTCCACCACCTTTCTGTTGGATGCAATCCATTCCACAATGCACTGGGACATCTCAAAAGACCTCCTCCTCTTCACCAAAACTATCATCAACCTCTCCATATCATCTGCTCATGTTTCTGCAGCATTTCTCCTATTCTTAAGAAACCCAGCCCAGATTCAGCAGTTATTAGCAACTAACAATTGGTATCACCTATCTCTTTTCTCTCTTTCGCCCTTCTGTAAATACTGGTGAGCCTTGGAATTTGTGTCAAATCATGGCAATCATAGCAGTGGTTTGCACCACTACTTAGAAGGTCAGGGGGAGGGGATCCATATCTGCTCCACACAGACTCTCCACTGGTGTCACAAAGATCCAGTACTTCTTCTCAGGTTCTCTTCTGTTCTCCCTCTATACTCCATTTCTTGGTGAAGTTGTATTCTCACATGGGTTTTTATACCATTGCTATGTGGCAGACTTCTTATTATTGTTGGCTGCTCATCAACTTAAACTTAATTTCAGCCAAATTAAACTGGTCTTTATCCAAGGTAATTCATTCCCCCATTAGAATCTGATCTCCTCCATCAGAGGTATTCATACATTTCTCACTACACAGGCAACTCAGGTGCTTGTTCAGTCTCTTGATAAACTGGACAACTGTAACTCACTCAGCCCTAGTGAACCATTCATTCATTCATTCATTTATTCATTCATTCATTCATTCATTCATTCTTCTATACCTCTTATTCAGTACAGGGTCACAGTAAGCCTGGAGCCTATCTCAGGAGGCCATTGGGCAAACTGCAACTAGGGGTACACCCTGGACAGGGTGCCAATCCATTACAAGGCACACTCACACACTCATTCACAAATTACCTGCAAATGGGAATGCCAATTATCCTGATCTGCATGTCTTCAGACTGTGGGAGGAAACCACAGTACCCAGTGGAAACCCACCAAGCATGGGGAAAACATGCAAACTTCATGTACACAGACCAGAGGCAGGAATCAAACACTTGACCCTGGAGGTATGAGGCCACAGTGCCACATCATAGTGAACCAGTGAAAGGATATATTTATTGATGAAGACTAGAAAAGAGCATCTTCAAAATGCTGTACATATAAATATAAATGTAAATATGTTCACACCTTATTGACTGGGGCCTGCCTGGCTTGAGGCAGGTGGTAATCATTCAGTAAGTTATAGTAGTCTCTCCCAGCAGTGAAGCAAACCAGTGGGGCCCCTTACCTCATGTCACTCAGGTAGGATTTATAGCCTGTAAACTGCAAGCTTCTGTGCTGTTTTTCCACTCAACAGTGAGACTCGAGTGACCTCTTCAGCACACAAGCCTGGGCATAAATTATGGAGAACCTTGGTTGCCCAGTCATCAGGATCCCCCTGTCAGCTTCCAAAGGAATGCAAAACATGATGTTTGGTACCAGCTTGGAGGCAGCAGCAGCTGAAACAGTGTTTGTGGTTATCAAATTGTCTTTGGGTCTTCACTCTCAATAATTAGGGTTTAGTCCTTTATGCATGGGTAATATAATGCATGGGACAACATAAGAGATATTAAAGTGATTAAGGGGAATCTAGAGCCACCTACACCCCTGTAGATGTGGAGTGTTCATAAATAACACAATGTATAATTAATCACACAATTCATACATTTCCCACCATCAATTTATAAACAATTACGCAATGTTTATGAATGTATTAAAAGGCGATACATAGGTACACCTCAAATAAAGTGTTACCCAACTTTCTTACCTCAGTCATTTCATCATTTTCTCCAGTGAAGTAAAAAAGAAAAAAATTAATATGATTTACAGTAAGTAATTTTGTTACCTTCATAAAAGATAAGACTGGGGGTTAAACAGAAAATAACTTTTATATATATATATATATATATTATCATGGCTGGCATAAAGTTTTAGACATATTGACAAACTGGATGCATAAAATTGCAAACAAAAACAGCCAATGTTTTACAACCTTGATAATGTGTTGACCAACTACTTACCTAATAACTACTTTTGTGTTTTGTTTTGTTTTTACAAAAGAAGGTTTGTCTCCACTGTCCAAATATTTAAAAATATTGTGTTTTTAATATTTAATATTTAGGGCAAAGCTGCAAAGTGCATATGTACCACACATTGTATACTGTAGTAACTGTTACATTTAATTATAGCTGAGTTTGTGCAGACACTAATTTATCTAGTGAAATTCTGATTGACAGGTGAGAATATAATTCTAGCGTTTCTTTCTCTTTTGGACTTCCAGCCCCAAATGACTGTGCTATCATCAGGATTCAAACTCTTGGTCTTGCCATAATAGGGCAAATGCTTAACTGTTGTGTCATCAGGGATCTCTTTTTAGCAAAACCTTATGGTATGTGTTTAGTAGATATTTTGTTCTCCCTGTCACACCTAATAGATTAGATGCCATGGTGATCACCACAGCTTACTATTGCCACTCCTCATATTTCTCTGTGAAAACCCAAGGTCACATGATTACAAATGCCCCCAAATTAAATCTGTAGGATTAACCATACAATAGTGGATCAAATCACGTCTTGCATCGGACATGCAACTACATCGGACATGGCCATATATTATATTATATTGCCTTGACAAGTCTAACAGGCACATACAGTATAGAACCTGTTTTTTTATAAGATGGTTCAGTAGTAGTTGTAGTAGTTGTAATAATAATTGTAGTATTAGTAGATGTAGTTAAAGTTCTAGAAGTAATAGTTTTATGCCTTTAAGTACATCTTTGTTGAAATAAGCTTTAAAAATAGCAACCATCAGATCATTTTACTTAGTGCTCTCTTAGTTCTCTAATTGTGTTAATCCATACGGGAATGTGCCCTCTGTAATCTCATAATCTAAACCAAGCAACCAGGGGCTATCCAAATGCTTCTTGACCTCTGAGGACTTTTAGATGCTTAATTATATAAATTCCGATTCAGGGAACATGGCGCATTCTATCCATCTTAATCCCCTTGTAAGCCATCTTAAAAGCATCATATCCATAATTACTCCATTTCTGTTTTTTCATGCAGCACAACTTAGAAGAAAAAGCCTTTTTTTTTGTAAAAAAATTTAAGCATATGCTTAATATTCAATCTCATCTGTTCCATCTATTTTGATCGCTTACAGTTCTTAATCTTGTGATGGCTTGCAGAAACTCATGGGACTTCATCAGAGGTACAGCCATAGCACATGCTCTGTTACATGTTAAGGCTAGCCAGCAAAGTTAACACTTAAGGCACCTTCCTCTGCCATCTGCCTCATAGGCAGCAGTCCAGCAATGTGGCAAGGCACCCATCAACACAGGAGGGAATATACTGTAAGGAAGGTAAGGTACTTATGGTACTAACCCTCTTGTCCTTGTCTTCATTGTTGGACATTGTAATGGCTAAATGCAATAATCATCATTGACAATAAGAGATTTCCTCTCACCTCCCCTATATTGCTTTTTTGTCTCTGGAGTATCATTTAAAATTCTGAGGAAAAAAACTGGCACGGTGGTTTCATGAGTTCTAGTGCCACAGAATGTAAACAAAATTGCAGCACTATGATCTGAAACTGCTCCAAATTTCCTTACCCTCTGTGGTCAGTGTTCAGTGGCTTGCTGTTAATTTTCCACAAAAAAATTAAATTAACTCAAGGTGAAGAGTGTTTGACATCTGTTAAAATTTTTAAAGAAACTAGCAGAATAGAGATATGGCACAGGTCACAGCACATAGGTGTCTTCCTAGGGATTTGTAACTCAATATTAACAGAAAGTTATAAAAGCAGCAGGTTCTTTGACTTTTAATATCACAAACCGAAGCTCTGTGGTCTTCTCTGTCAGCCTCAGGAACAGCAACAGTGTCATAAATCACTTTTGTCAGGCCCTGTGTTTTTGAACCTGCAGACTGCCCACAGCTTGTGTCATTTCTAATGTTCTTACAGCCCCTCACAAGGCTGTCACTGAGTTCCTGCAGATGAGCTGATGTAGTAAAATACTTCATTAATGCAATATTGATGCACTGTTGCATAAATGGATCACAATGTTATGTTATTCTGGAAAAAAACAAACTCTGCACTGTATCTCCCCTAAGGAAGCAATCATTATTCTGCTAGAGAAACAGTGTTGCTCACTCTACCATATTACAAAAAAAAAATTTGGGAACCCAAACTCTGTTTGTTGTTTTCACTTGTTCCTGTGGTAAATGACCTTATGCATGTCAATCAGTACAAGGTTATAAAGGTTTTTCCACAGTTGGTGATTTAATTTAGATGAAATTACATTTCTACAATTTCACAAGTTACATGTTGTCATAATATTGTGTTAAATGTGTTAATCAGTCTAGAAAAGACCAATTACTCTCAAATGATTATAGAATATTGTGGACTTTGTATTTTGCCCTTAATGCCAAAGTAACATATTGTTTGTTGATTTTTTTTAAAGAAGGAGCAAAAATAAAAAAAAAATTTAATTAAAAAGTTAAAATGAACACTTATCTATTATGTCCCAATGACCTGAATGTGGTTTTAGAGCTAGTTAAAGTTTACATCATACACATTTCTTTCTGTAATGTCATTTTAAATAAAAAATAAAATAAAGAAAAACTTAAATTTTTGTTAATAAAGGACAGTAAGTACTGTACAATTGAACTTTGATGATGTCTATTATAGACAGATAGTAGAGAAAGCTAAAAAACAACAGTATGGGCAGTGCAGTGTTGCTCAACAAGCTTTCTGCTTCTGATCAGAATGTTGGGGGTTTAGGCTCCAACACTGCCAAACAGGCACTAAGGTCCTTGAGCAATGCCCCAGCCGTATTGCACCTGGGACCTTATATCATGGTTGACACTGCTTTCTAACAAGCTGGGATACTAAAAAAAAAATCACTGTGCTGTAATTTCTATGTAACAAATAAAGTCTTATTCATCTAAGAGTAGCCATTGTTAATTAGATTTATAAGTTAGTGAGATGTTAGATTATGTGAACAGCGAGGTTGATTTTGAGGCAAATAATTTGATTTTAGTCAATATTAAATTGGTATTAACAGTACATTAAACATTTATGTTGTTTCTACTCAAATATATTTTTTCAATTAATTCCCACCTCAGGGTCTGTGAGCATGGAGTTTGCATGTTCTCCCTGTGGCTGGTGGGTTTCCTCCAGGTACTCTAGTTTCCTCCCACAGTCCAAAGGCATGCAGATTAGGCTACTTGGCCCAAATTGGCCATTGTGTGTGTGTGTGTGTGTGTGTGTGTGTGTGTGTGTGTGTGTGTGTGTGTGTGTGTGTGTGTGTGTCATAAGGGTTATATAATCATCTTTGTAGTTTTCACACATACTGTATTAATTGAGTAGATAACTTGTATCAGTGTGTGTGTGTGTGTGTGTGTGTGTGTGTGTGTGCCATGCTATGGACTGCCACACTGTACCCCACAGGATATAGCAGTATAGATGTAATCAGTTGCCTTAAATTATTCAAATACAAACAAATTTTACAGGTTTACAGTGGTGATCTGCCTGAGGAATTTTGTTTACACTGCATTCTTGTATTGTGTGTAAATGAGGTTATGGAATTATAATTTACCTATGTGCACGAACTGGACCCCATCAGTCCAGTTCATGCTCTTTATTGTTTCCTCTCAGTGCTATTTCCATGACTTTGCAAAGATTTATTTGTTCTAGTTTGTGCTTGCAGTAGCCATTTGTATCAGTGGATAAAATCCTGGCTTGTCGTAGCTCAGGGGCCTCCTGGATTATTTCCTTTGATACCTTTTTTCAGGTGGTCTGTGTTGACTGACAGGCCAGCTCCCTGCCCTTACTCAGATGGGTTCAGTCCGGATGTCTGGTTAATGAGGGTGACTTCGAGGATTATAATGAGGGGGTAGGGTGGAGGGGTGGTGTATTATTGCCCATGTGTCAGGCCAGACAAGTGAACCTCCCAGGATGACTGTGTCCATGAGTCCTTTTCAACTCTCTGATGTCTCTTATTTACCATAGAAAAACATGGATCAATATTACTACCTCCCTGAGGTGACATAAAACCCAGTGTTCATGACAGATAAGTTATGCATACAAGATTATGCATACTTTTTGCAAGGCTCAGGAAGCATAGATTTCATAATTTCATGTTTTGTGGTCCAGAATTGTGTTAACCAAATGATCATTTATCCTAACAAGGTCATAGAAATCAGTATAACATATCTAACCCAATCATTTTAATAGGCTGAAAGAAGGCAAAGTGCAATTTGCTCCATACTATCTGCATTGCAGCTGTGATTTTCCCTGTCCTGCTTCATATCTGGGTGCATTCACCTATCCTTCAGAGACCAGTAGCTTTAATGAGAAAAACAGAGATGGGAAGATTAAAATTGGAAAGAAAAAGGAAAAAAATGGAGGAGTGATGCAACATATGGAAGCTATTACAGGGCCAAGCTCCCATCTGTGTGCACAGCCGCAGTGCATTGGCACCCACCAGCCACTGTGCAGAATAGGAGTAATCCACAGAAAAGGACCCATGGAAATGCTGTAGGACGCTGAATTCCCTGGAGAAGCAAAGTGATCCAGGATGGGGGTGGGGAGATGTGATAGAGATGGTCTAAGAGGAAATCACAGATGTTTGCTGGTGTGTACCAAAAACAGGTGCTCAATTGCTGTGAAGGGCTCTCTGAGAATCTCACGTTTCTGTCAACATGTAGAAATAGAATGCTGTTTTCTTCTGCATCCTCTTTTTTCCTCTTATTTTAATTATGGGTTTGATCTAAAATATTTTGGATGGGTAATCACTTTGAATTTGCCCGAAAAGTGAGTCTTTGATTTGTAATTTGTCCATTTTAGTCATAAAATGTAAAATTATCAGACGTAAAAATGCTTTTTTTTTTCTTTTTTCTTTTTTTTATGGTTTAAACCTATCAGTTGTTTTATTACAAAAAAGAATTACTGTCTCCTCTGTACTCTCGCTTTATTACTAAACCTGACAATAATTTCCCCCACAAACCATTTTTAAATATACTGTATTTGTTGCTTCATGGATATTTTTGTAGTTACAGTATCTGAAGTTATAGTAGTTCAAGCACAAAGACATTCCCAATACCTCAGTAAAACAATATGATTTTTCAGTGAAAAAAAATTGGTGCCTTTTCAGGACCCTGTTTCAGTGTATTGTACTTTCGATGGTGTGCATCATCCATTTAGCAACAATGCAGTATATTTACCAAATTAGCATTAGCACTTAACATCCTCAAAACAGACGCCCAAAGGTTCTCTGTCACACTTTGACTGTGCAGTAAATCCTAAAAAGTTGCAGATAACTCTGTTCTTTCTGTTTCTGTCCTCACTGACTTTGCATTTGCAGAGAAAGTTTTTTCAGAAGACAAAAAAAAAAAAGTTTTCAGCCAGCTAAGTTGATTTAGTTTAGGTTGTTGTTTTAGCTATACAATGTAGTGGCATTTATTCCCTGTTACCATCCTGTGCTCAATCTATCTAGGGAAATACAAGCTTAAACTTAATTTAAATAATCATGTTTAAATGTCTTTACATGGGTTACTTATGATTGCTCTTCCTCTCTCCCTTTCTTTCTGTATGTGTGTGTGTGTGTGTGAGAGAGAGAGAGAGAGAGAGAGAGTGTGTGTGTACTAGACCTCCCCTAAGGCTGGAGGTCCTAGGCCCCCCTGAGTTAACACCTCTGACTTCACACACCTGTGACTGATTAGAACATGAGTGTGTAAGCACCAATTCATGTTTTTTTCATGAAACAATTCCTCCAAAATTAGGTTTTACCAGACAGGGCTATCCCCACCCTACGCTGGTTTTGCATATGTTTCTGTTATGTGGTTTGCTACATTAATTACTTCTGATTGTGTGTCTGTTATGTTGGTCTGTGGTTAATAAGACATTGAGACTTGTTTCTTCTTAATATTAGTATTCTTATTGTAATAATAAGGCAGCACTGTGGTCCGTTGATTATATTATTTTGTTGTGAAAGCTCTGTATCTCAGTTTTTCCTGTGGGAAATAAAATAGTTTTTTGAGGGTTTTCTTTATTCTCACAACACTTTAAAAGAAAGCTAAAGTAGGCAAACTCAAAAAGCTCTGTGTCTCGAGTCTGTATGACCACTGTGCCTTCAGGCAGTAATGGCCAATCCCACAGGAACCGAGCTACAAGAGCTGTCAATGCTTGACGAGCTCACCGGCCACAAGGCACTTTTTTATCTTCAGGAAGTTGTTGGGAAGAGGAGATATTTTGCTTTGTTTTTCATGGGTGGAAACAAATACATTTACAAAACAAACATCCTTGCCAGGTGACATTCTTATAAGGTTTTGGTAAACTGCGCCAGCTGTTTACAGGACAGGGTATCAGGGTAATTTTTCAACACTGAAAAAGCCACTGAAATGCTATAGCAGTGCAGCCAAGACTTTTATCAGTGATGATAATGATCATGTTCAAGGTTGTGATACTGCTCATAAACAGGAAACAGGAATAAATCTATTCAGTCCTGTGCATGTACTGTATACTGTATGACTTTGTCTGATGTAGCTGCTCAGTAGGCCTGACATCACATATAGTATATCACTAACAATGGCAGCTTATACAGTAAATTGGTACACAATATCTACAGTATGTGAAACAGTTGCATAATAGGTTTATTGGATCCATCAGCCACTGTATCAGTAACAGCGTCATGCATCTTTCTCCTTGACATCATCATGACCAAATTGCCTGTCGATGGTTCTGGCCTTCCTGTAGATGCAAATCCCTGACCTCCAAAGCTCCTGGAAGGATTGGGAAGCATGCCATGCTTGATCCACTGCTACAAAGTTCCTTCTTACCACTTCTAACTGTGTGGCCTCAGCCACTACCGAATGCCCAGAGACCCACATTGACATGGAAATTCCTCCAGAGTACCAGGAGGTTTGTGAGGTCTTCAGCAAAACCAGGGCAAGTGGCTCCCACCACACTTCCTTCACAACTGCACAATCGGTATACTAGTGGGAGCTACACCCCTCTCAGCTACATTTTCTCCTTATCCCTCATAGTAACACAGTCCATGGAAGAATACATAGAGAAGTCTGTTTAACAGGGTACCTATAGGACACTATTCTATCTCTCCTGCAGCCACCATGTCTTTCTTTTCTGTGTGAAAAAAA
Source organism: Clarias macrocephalus (assembly GCA_011419295.1). Taxonomy (NCBI): domain Eukaryota; kingdom Metazoa; phylum Chordata; class Actinopteri; order Siluriformes; family Clariidae; genus Clarias; species Clarias macrocephalus. The sequence goes on along the minus strand of JAAGKR010001033.1, from coordinate 94,217 downwards.
AAAACTCATGATATCTTAATTAAGTCACCATCAAGTTTTGCCTCCTCTGGTACCTGCAGCTCTGTGTCAAGTATGACAAACCAAGAGCTTTAGTAAACTGGACCTGCAAAGCCTACTGTATAAACCGGTGCATAGTTGTAAGGGAACAAATAGAAGATCACCTTCAGCACCACATTTGAGCATAATGTGAAATCACTTTCAGTGCCAACAGTCTTTCAGTGCTTTATTAATGACCAAGTCATGATCAAAGTACCAGTCGTTGACAAGAAAAGAGTTTGTAGAAATAGTTAAAGGGTCAAAGCTAACGTAAACAGTAATATTATTATTTCAGGTAAAAGCCCATGTACATGTCTACCTGTATTTCTGTACGACAGAACTCTCTGCCTAACTTATTAATACAAGAAAGATTTTGTAAGGTAGAGTATATTACACACTCTCGTTTGGTAATCTGAGATTAAATCACAGAGGAGAAATCGAAAAAGTAGATCGGGTAAAGATGAAGTTCTGTCCTAACCCTCCTATTATCTTTGGGGTCGTTTCAATGTTTAAAGTCTCAAAATAAATGATTGACTAAATAAATGATTGAATAAATGATTTTTTTTTGCTTCATATTTAGTGACTTTTACTAATTCAATGGGGATAATTGGGTAAACGTAAATTTAACATGATCATATGTTTTTAATGTCCTGTACACACGTTGTATGCATCGGTGTTCTTTGGGGCCAATTTGACCCCAGTCTGTATAAAACATATAAGAAATATTACTTTTTTTATTCATTTGTTTTGGATGTTTTGGATGATATTTTAGTCACTATAACATGCAATTTTATAATCTTCAAAAAGCTTTAGGGCACTAATCTAACATAATCATAAACGTAATTCACAGGACATGGGGGGAGGAGCAAACATCATCCACACCAGAATTTTGACATTTCCTACTTGAGTTGTGAAAATATAGTTTCTGTGAAGATATCGATAGCCTCAAGGCAAAAAAAAAAAAAAAAGAAAGAAAGAAAGAAAAAACATGGCGTATATGGTTGAACAGACATAGTGACATACAGACAGAACTTTTTCTGAGATATCATTGAAAGAGCTATGTCTGACCAATGTACAACCTCAACCTTTTATATTTTTTATATAGATGTCTTACTGCATATGTTAAGAAAGTTTATCATCGCTAACATGAGAGAGATTTTGATATACTGCCCTGACAAGGTCACACGCATTCTGCACATCAAGAAGGTACTGTCTCAGCTCCTGAAAAACCACTGATGAGAGAAGTGTAAATTTCATGTGCACAAAGTGGCTTTCCTGGGGCATATCATAGGGCCAGAGGGGTGCTCAGGGATCAGGAAAAGGTATCATCAGTCACAAACTAGCGTGCTCACCACATTAAAGAACTTGTAACATTTCCTGGGCTTTGTCAACTTCTAATGATGCTTCACCATAGGCTTTATATTTATAGCATCTCCACCAACCACTCTAAAAGAGAGCAAAACAGCCAAGCCCCAGCGCAAAGCAAGAATTCATGAGACTCGAAGACGCCTTCACCACAGCACCGACATTGAAACACCCCAACCCCACTAAACCATTCATAGTGGAAGTTGAAACTTATGTCAAGATTTTCTTTCAAAGTGGTTTGGAGAAAAGACCAAAATCCACCAAGAGGCCTACTTTTTAAGGATGATGTCACCTCCATAGAGGAACCATGATTTTTGCAACAAGGAGCTCCTAGTGGTAAATGTAGCTCTAGAGGGATAGCATCACTGGTCAGAGGGGCCCGTCTTCCATTCATTAAACTAATTTCCTATCAGATACACCTGTGCTGTTTATTGCTTACTTTGATTTCACTCTGAAACGTAATGCACAAACCACTGCAAGGAAAATTCTGACCTCATATGCGTCAAGATATTCATAGATTTGTCTCATGCTCCATCTCTTTCCAAGCCAAAGTACCTCACACCAGCCTGGCAAGTAGATACTTTCTGAAATAACCTCTTTAAAGACCATGGTGACACTTATCTGCTGACATGCCTGAACTTTCTTATCAATGAGCAAATGGTCATTTAGTGTCAAAATTATTTTCCTCACTTATGTTACGCATACATCTGTTACTACCAAAAAAAAGCATTGAAATTTAACCCCCATCCTCTATTATCAATCTGGATTTTAAAAAAATTTAAATGTCATTCATAACATCTAATTATAGTTGTCTGCTCATCAAGTTTGGGAACCCTGAACCTCTGGCTTACATAATATCTTTAGAGGCAGTGCTGTAATTTATGGATTTTCAAACACTGGGAGTGATAAGCTTGCATAATGACTATAGGATGCATTGAAATGCATAAAAAGTTAGTTTTTATTTGAGCAAAATAATGTGTTAAAGTCCATCAATAAGCTTGATTGTGCAGAACCTTATTAAAGACTACACAAATTGGTTTGCTCAAAAATACAACAATTGTATTTTACAACAATATTCCAAAGCAGCCTGCTATATTTTATGGAATAACAGAAATAATAATAATAATAATAATAAGAATAAGAATAAGAATAAGAATAAGAATAAGAATAAGAATAATTGGCAGTTCGTATATTGGATAACACTAATTAGTAACAGTGATAATACTATTGGATGGCTCTGGACCCTTGGGGTGGGGCTTTGCAGTGTGTGTTAAAGTGTGTTGTGGTGTCTGGCACCATGGTGTTAGCAGCAGATCTTTTAAGTGGTGTAAGTTGCAAGGTGGGGCATTCATGGATAAGACTTGTTTGCATATTCCAAGGATGCACAATCTGATCTGGGGAATCTAACCTTGAACTTTGCCTGCTAAGCCCCATACCCAGCAAGCTGTGAGTTACAGAGTGTTCTGATAGCTTTCTATTATAGCGAGCATTAACTTTTGCCAGCAATTTGTGTTATATTAGCTTTTCTGAGGGATTGAACCAGGCAACCTTTGGTCCCCATAGACATATGGTGGGTGCCTATGATCTAGTCACCAGTTGTTGGTATATAATTGATAATTAATGTTATTAATTTCACCTGGTGGTGGTGTTATTGTTATGGCCGATTAGTGTATACATTATATATTTTACATTCTCGTGACATACAGTATATTGTCATAAATGTGTGCAGCACAATGTCAAGTGAATTTGTATTGTTTTCTCCATGTATTAAATTTCCACATGCTTTTTATTTCTTTCTACATTGAAAAACAATGCTGAAGTCTTTATTGAAAGCTTGGCCCATGCATGGCATTCTCTCATCAAATTCATGGTAGTCACCTGGAATGGTTTTCAGTTCACAGGTGTGCCTAGTCAAGAGTTAATTTGTGGCATTTCTTGCATTCTTGATGTGCTTTAGACCATCAGTTGTCTTGTGCAGATGAAGGGTGGATACAGAGTCAATAACCCTATTAGTGCTACTACAACTATTGTACAAATCCATATTATGGCAAGAAATATTCAGTTAAGTAAAGAGAAAAACAGTCCATCATAACTTCAAGAAATGAAGGTCAGTCAGTCTGAAAAATCTCAAGAACTTTGAATGTATCCCCAAGTGCAGTCGGCAAAACCATCAAATGTTATGGTAAAACTGGCTCTCATGAGGAGCATGCCATGAAAAGAAGATGAGGAGCTACCTATAGTATGCTGTAGTGACCAGCCTTAAAAACAGCTGATTTACAGCACCTCAGATTATAGCCCACATAAATGCATAAACATACACTGTTTAAATAAGACTATATGAGTCAGAATTTCTTGGTCAAATTGCAGCATAGAAACCATTACTTCAAAAGTAAAGCAACAAGCAGAAGAGGCTTGCTTGGTCAAAGAAACATAAGGAATGGACATTAGACATGTGGAAAACTATCCTTTGGTCTGATGAGTCTATTTTTTGAGATTTTGGATTCTAACAGCTATATCTTTGTTAGGTGTAGAGAGGGTGAACAGACGGTTGGCAAATACATGAGAGGTGTGATGGTGTGGGTGCTTTGCTGCTGTTGTTGACTTAATCAAAATTGAGGGCAAACTTAACCAAACATGGCTACCACAGCATTTAGAAGCAACATGCCACCCCATCTGGTTTGTACTTATAATGACCATCTCTATGTTATGTAAACGCACCACCCCTATGTTATGTAAAAGTTTTTTTTTTTTTTTTTCTAAGGAGTATGATGGAGTGCAGCATCAGATTACCTGGGCTCCACAATCACCCAATCCCAAACCATATGAGATGGTTTGAGATGAGCTGAAGGAAACGCAACATACAATTACTTAAAATATGTTATCAAAGCAAAAGGTGGTTATTTTGAAGAATCAAAGAAAATATAAAACATACCCTCTGTTATTTTACACATTATGACTACATAATTCTACATAATTCCATATTTGTTCTGTCATGATGTCAATGTCTTCATTATTGATATACAATGTTGAAAAAAAAAGAAAAGAAAAAACTTTGAATAAGAAGGTGTGTCCAAACTTTTAACTAGTAGTGTGCTTTAAGTGATTAAGTAACAACAACAACCACAGTCAATTGGTATTTTAAGTCATGAAGGTAAGCTGTTCTGGAATAGTTATAGCACAAACTATTATCAATACAAAGCCCATCAAGCGCCATGATGAAACTAGCTCTCATTAAGACCATCCCAAAGACCAAAACTCACGTCTGCTGCAGTGGAGAAGTTCATTTAGAGTTACCAGCCTCAAAATTACCAATTTTCAGCACCTCAGATTAGAGCCGTTATACAGTAAAGGCTTTATAAGGCATCAGTAGCAGACACACCTTAATATCACATATGGGATCATTAGAGGGGGTATCAAAAAGTTTTGAGACATTTAACGGGGGCACCGACCTTTAAAAGTCAGTGTGCCACAAGACAGATGTGTACATTGGGAGCTGTGCAAGTGGTGCTATGCTGACTATGTGCATTGCTATGTCTGCTATTTCATCATCAACAGCAAGTTACAACAAAGGACGAACGTGAAACTGGGCAAATATGCCACAGAGACGTTAGACATGATTTGGCAGGTTTATTGCGGTGAGTCGTTGAAGGTGTTCTGAGTGCTTCTGAGTGTTCTGAGTGCTTGAAGAGCTGAGGAACATCACTGAAAAACTACAAGAGATCAGAAAGACCTTCGATGAGCTCAACCCCTGAAAATGTCTAAAGCATTCTAATCCAGGCAATCGTCGCGTATGATTTGAACATGTCATGTTGCATATGTGTTGCTGCCAAGTTTGTAACCAGGCCTCTGACCCAGGAGTAGAGGGAACATCACATCGAAGTCACTACCAGTGGCAAAACTTGGGTGTATGGGTATGGCCCTGAGACAAAGCAACAGTCTTCACAGTGGAAAAGCCCATCATCTCCATGGCCGACCACTCTGCCCGCATGCAGAAGGGCATAGATAACAAAGGTTGAAGGGTAAACATATACAAACATTTGACATTTACATATTCACAGACATACAGTATACTGTGTGTGTGTGTGTGTGTGTGTGTGTGTGTGTGTGTGTGTGTGTGTGTGTCATAAGGGTTATATAATCATCTTTGTAGTTTTCACACATACTGTATTAATTGAGTAGATAACTTGTATCAGGCACTACCTTGCCAGTTATTATTATTATATAAAGTAATAGCCAACTGTAGCCATGCACACCAAAATTTCAGCCAAAAGATGCCTCTACACCATGCTGCCTAGATACAGTAACTCACAATAACTGAAACCCTGATTATTTGAACAGTTATATAACACATAAAATTAAATATAGTCCTGTTCTACCAGGTCAGTAAGAATCACCTGAATATCATTTTGTACATGTGCACTCTCATGTAATGAAGTGCAACGCAGTATTTACAATAAATGTTGCTGTTATTTCCCCCTTTCTTCTTGCTTCTGAATATGTGTGCATATACAGTCACGGCTTCAAGTTTCCTAAAGTGTCTTCTAAAGCTGGGTTTAGCTTCCTCTCATGCTTTTCTGCTTCTGTGAATGTTTTCCTTATGTTTAAACATAATGAGGTGGTCTTGCCTACCACCAAAGAGGTAATGCATAGTAGGGTATGCATTACCTCTACAACTTATATTACAACTTATAAAGACAGGGAAACATATCTGCCAAAACTGGCAAAAATATTAAATTTCTAATATAAGAGTTAGACATAACGGTAATAACCCAGAAGAGTTTTGTTGTTTTGAAAATGCAGCAATGTCTGCTGATGTTAGAACAATGTTGGTATACCAATCTTGGTATGCTGTTGAATTTTGCAGTGACGTCCTTTGCCGATGTTGGATGACCACTGGTTTTTGATTGTATTTTTTGCCCTGGGGAACCCACCCAGCATGGAGAGAACATGCAAACTACACACACACACAGAACCGACGGCAGGACTTGAATACTCAACCCTGGAGGTGTGATGCAACAGGGGTAACCATTAAGCCATTGTGCCACTTGAGATTATCATTCAATTCCATTATTTTAAATAATATTTTAGTATAATTTCAAGGTCACACCACTCACATGTGCTGATTAATTTTCATTTACAATATGCACAAATAGTATTTTAAAATATATGCTTATTCATTCCTTAAATCACACAAACAGATAATGGTTGATTTTGACTATTACAATTCTGCAAATTCTCATGTCAATTGCTTCCACGTATCAATCCAATGGTGACTTTCAGTGACAATAAAGCCACTGACTGATTGAACAGCAGACCATAGTCTACCATTTAGCCAACATTGGCTTTTTACTCAGTTTACTCAGCAACTACAAATGTAAATTTCTCCTATCCCTCCACCACCTGGAACAACACTGCCCCTAACCTCAAGTCCCAGGAGTTTATCTGCAAAACAAAGGGGAAAGAGAAAACAGGTGATTGATCCCCTAAATTCTGTAGGTGCTGCTTGCTGCTGCCAGTCATCAAATATTATAAATGATGATGTAATCTGGGGCAGAAATCTGTTCATGAGTCATTGAAAAATTGAAGGGATCTTTAACAACTTGAATATAAGGCTGACAAACTGGTATAAACTAAATGGGGTTGAAAAGGCTTTTTTGATGAGTCATGGGTTCAGGGTTAAGGAAATGTGAACTGCAACTTACTGACTGAGTATCGTAACATTTAAGCATTTGGCAGATGCCCTTATCCAGAATTACAGTACTTACATTTTTGTCTGATTATACATCTGAGCCGTTAAGGGCCTTGCTCAGGGGCTCAACAGGGGCAACGTGGTGGTGGTGTGGTTTTAACCTGGGACCTTCTAGACCATTGTCAAATGCCTTAACCACTGAGCTACCCCTGCTAAATGAGGACGGGCAAAGCCCCCACATTGTCTGTGGCTACTTGACATTGATGAACCTGGCATCACCTCTTCAGCCAATATTGAGCTCCCCACATCCCACCCACTACTATTACAGGCCTCATTCACAGCCATGCCTTGACTAATATAGTAAACCCCAGCCAATCGGTCCATAGAATTAGTGAATGGGGATGTGCAGACTAACTGCCACCTCTTCTCTATGCATTTGCCCCCAACATTAAAGACAATGGGTACCAAGGGACAACTGTGAACATCAGTGTGTAGACCACATATTTACCATTTGCTTTTTACTAAATCCCCTGCCTTCCACAATGCTTTGGTGGATCTACTGTAAGTCTGAGTATCCACTTAAATACTACCTACCTGAAAAGGATGGCCTGGAGCATATGAGGAACCTGAACTAGTTCCCCAAAACTATCATGCTACACTGATTCTGGAAATGCAATAGTTCCCTGCAATACCATCAAACTGGCCCATCAACAGCCATTAATGTAAGACCTCCCAAAGATGCTGCACAAACAGGAAAGGGTTATGGTACTAGCTGAAGACCTAAACACAGAATAAAACCAGCTGTTGCTCTGGTGTGTCCAAATTGCAACACTGCGTTTTTCAGTTAAGCATGTCTACGGGCAGCTGTTGGGCAGTAAGTTGTGCTTCACCAAGTAGCAGTGGAACCAGCTGGTTAGCCCCACATTATTGCTGCATGCTTGACAATCAGGGTGAAGGCCTCAGACCCATTTTCATTAGAATCCCAACTGGAGTAACACCCCACCACCACCACCAAAACCATACAACTGCAGCACCGGTCATTTTTCTGCCGTGTCTGCAGCTGGACCTGGACCTGTTCCTGTTGCTGAGCATGCAATTCGAATAGCTCTTTGTATTGGCTCAGGTGGATGCCCACAAGGGTTTTGAGGAGGTCAGCTAATTTTGACGACTCAGTGACAGCTTATCTGTTTTGTTCTTCTAAAGTTTCTGTACCAGAGTGATGCCAAGTGTTGAATTTTTCTTTGTTATTTGATAATAATTGCTTTATGAAACTTTTTATTTTAAACAGTTACACACACACACACACACACATCACGCACACACACACACCCTAGTTTCCAAGCGTTGTTAATCTTTTTCTCCTACTCTATGCCTTTTTTGCATTTACCACTCACAAATGGCTGCTAAATTGATTTGTAAGTTTGTTCACAACAACACTCATAATTCAGATAAATTACTCGAGCCCCTGTTATTTGCAGTACAATAGGTCCCACAAGCCTCTACTGAGTTCTGCCATTTTAAAATATTGGTGCAAATGCAAGCCACAGGGCATTGTAGATGTCGTCAAGGAAAATTGGAAGAAGGAACAGTTTTTGGGGTAAGAATAAAATTCAGTACATTCTTGACCTGAGAGGAAAACTCCACAAACTGAATCGATTAATACAGGCATATTTGCTACAAGAATGGCAATCTCAGCTGTATAACAGTGGTGTGCATTTGCAGTGGGAGATAATGTGCTCATATTACTACCTATGTCAAGGTCTTAATTACTCACCAAGGACCCTTTTAATTACTTGGTAAGGACCCTTTGAGGTCACAGAGCAGATCAGGGAAGTTAGTCAAATTGTGATTCACTACAGATTTACCACCTCAGTCTCCTGAAACCATAGAGATATGAGGTGTGTTTTATCTCTGGCAAAGGTAGCTCCCAAAAGGGTGGAGTTGGGACTGAAAGTAAAGCACAGCCCAATCATGGCTCACAAGGAGCTCATGGCATTGCTCACTATGGGTATCATAGTGATTAGAGCAGCCCAATGGTCTTGGCATCCAATTCTGATTGGTGAGTTTGGAATCGTGTGGACTATGGGAAAGTCTAGGTTTAAAACATATCCAAAAACATCTAGGTATCCATCCTTGGATATTAAAACATATCTAGAAGTCTAGGTTTAAAACATATCCAATGCCCCATATTGGTGAACTGCTCATTTAAGCATAAATATTTTTTTCTCAACATGGGTCAGATTGTCAGATTCCCTTGACTTAAATATCTTACAGAAATGGCCTTTTGTACACTGCTTGGATTACACCAATCTGTGACATTTCCAATTTGTTGTCTGCAAAACTGTCTGTGAGACCAGAACAATAAAGAATGACTGTCTGGTCATGAACTGTTCTTACTTTCCCATACTACCTGCTGGGGTGCCCTTTCACCCTCGGTTCAGATTATGCCCTGCCTGGTGGCTCCACTGCATGAGTGATGCCAATACATGGATCACTTATAACAATTGAAGTTTCAGCCATTTACGTTTAAGGTGCTTCATAGGCCGCGTACACAGATGTACACAGCTGTGGGAGTCAGTTACAAGCCAGACAGCCTAAGACAAGTGACAGGGATTTGTGAAGGGCTGGATTGGTGATCTGGCATTATAAAAGTAGTCCAAGACACTTTGGGGTCTATACAATGCAATTATTTTTATTTTCTTGACAACGACCATCCAGTCATGCAGGGAGAGCAGCCCATTGATTCTTTACTGACAGGCAGATTCCTTTAAATGTGCAATGATTGCAGTCAGTAGAATCAGTAGGGCCAATGTTTGTGTAGCATCATTAGACAAATGTAGAAGAGCCGAGCCATTTAAAAAGGAGCAGGCATGTACTGTAATCGATGATGAGGCCTGGGCAGACAGGCACAGTGAGGAGCACTGAGCAGTAAGCCATAATGATCAAATTTAAAAAAATAATTTAAAAAAGGCTTTAAATATTTTACTTTATGTGTGATGAATCTGCAATACAATTTCCATGATATTCAATCGTTTTAAGATGCACTGGGTGGTGTCCAACTGGATCAATATCTAGCCCTAAATGTGTGGCAATAGGAGCATGATCGAGAATCACCTGCAGCACAAAATGCTTTCTACCTGTGGCTCATTATGCAATTTTGTGTGTGTGTGTGTGTGCGTGCGTGCGTGCGTGCGTGCGTGCGTGCGTGCGTGCGTGCGTGTGTGTGTGTGTGTGTTGGCAGACAGTGCATGTCCTGTGGCTAAGTACCAGCACACTGAGCAGTGTATGCTTCCAGTCACCATGCTTCCAGTCCTTTATCGCCCAAACATCCCAAGAACTGTTACAGACATGTAATGCCCCAGTTCTGTTTTTGGAGAACCAGTACCATTCCACTTCTCCATGCTTCCATCTCCATACTTCACTGTGTGTAGATTCTTGATTCTTGGCATTATACCAAGGTATAATGCCAACCTCTGGTTCTGAAAAATGAGGCCAAGGTCAAAATGCCGAAACAGTTTTGGTCTCTGAAGCTAGACTTCCCATTCATGACAACTGTACACAGGTAAATGTTTATGTAACTCATTAATTTTAATTATTTTAAGCCATAAAATTATGCATAATTAGAGGCATAGCCATTTTCAGTAACAGCTGAATTCATCAAATCAAATTGCTAACTGTCTAGGGCAGTGGTGGCTTAGAGGCACTGAGTTACTGATCTGAAGATCAGCGGTTCGATTCCCCGCTCAGCCAAGTTGCTATTGTTGGGCCCTTGAGCAACGCCCTTAACCCTAACTGCTCCAGGGGTGCTGGGCTGACCCTGCGCTCTGTCCCCAGTTACACTGGGATATGCGAAGAAGGAATTTCACTGTGCTGTAATGTATATGTGACAAAATAAAGACTTTACTAACTAGCAATTGTTGTTTACCACTAGAAATGCAGAAGTTGACATGGGGCATGTAGGGTATGGATGACAGAGTTTACAATAAAATGCAAAGTAACATTAGCAAATAAATTAACATTAGCCACCATAGCATTTCAGCTAAGCTAAGTCTAAGCTATGGTAACTAGCTTGTGGTAACTGAGAAAAGTAGGATTGTTCCAACAAACAGCAAGGCTCTGTCCCACCCATTTGCCCATTTATGGATTAACCAGGGTTCAGTAGGAGTAAGCTCCTGCCAAGCTGGCGATGACCAGGGCTTCCACAGAGCTTCAAAAATTCCTTCCAGAAAAACAGTGATGTCACAGAAGGTTTTCGTTCAGCTCTTTTACAGTCTATGGTAAATATAGACAATGAAGGAAGTGCAATTTAACAGTTAATATACAGTTTGTGCTTCCTTTGACTAATATTAAAGAAGAATTCTCAATAGACGTGCATTTCTGTTGTTCTTTTTTTAGCAAAGAGGTGTTTTTAAGGAGCTTTACATGAGGTGGAGAAAAGGATATTATTGTAGTCCAGCATCTTCAGTGGGAGCTTTTTGCAAATTTTTGCAGGATTCATATGTAAATCCAGATTTGATGGTTTATGCTTTACATACAGTATTAGTAAATTGAATGTAAAGTCCAAATACTTTTTCCCCTATCAATTTATTTAAAATATACTGTGTTTATGCTTATTAATACATCACAGTTTGTGTTCACAGTCAGAAGATGTTTGTACTGTACATTTGAATTAAATATATATGCACTAATATGACTTTAACTAACAAAGAAAATGTCCTTTACATGCTTTACATTTTTCTATGGGGAAGGTGGCATTTAAAAAAATAATAAATAAGTAAGGTTTTATTTTAAAATTACTGTATTTAATCGTATATACAGCTCTTTACTTCTTTCATAGTCCTGGAGCTATTATGCTAGATTACTGTGAAATCAACTGTTTCCTTGAAACCATCTATCAGGATAATTCACCTTTGACATATTTTAATTAAAATCTGTGTTTTTGAGTCTTGGTTTTAATAAGTTTTTTTTTCTTCTTCTTCTTCTTTGAGGAGCTTTCAAATTTGCAATCTTACAACTACTTTATTAAATGTTAGAGGGAAATAGATACATTGTTAAACTTTAAATATAACCTAAAATCTGATGTCTTTAAATGAAAATTCATATTTCTTTTAGCAGTCTAGTTCAACAAACAGTGTGTTTTTGGCATCTTTAGGTCACCCCAAACCAGTGTCTTGTTTTGCAAATCTTGTAGAGCTATAATCATGACTTCTGTTTGTATATTACCATGCTGCAGGATGCAAACTGCCATTCTGGTCTGATATCAGACACCAACAAAGTTACTCTGTCCCAAAAATTACATTCTTTCATGAACAGAAGCACGATAGAAAAGGTACTAACCATTCGAAAAGGTATTAATATGTAAGTGTCTAACTTCCTCATTCAGAAGAAGGATGGCAATTTTACCCAATTTTGGAATTAAAAAGGAAAAACTGGTGTCCCTTTTTATATGCTAAGGGTGTGAGATGTAGTTCAAGCTGTTCATTCACGAGGCTGGTTCACAGTGGTGGATCAACATGATGCATATTTTCATGTCTCTGCATTGCAGTGCAGATACAAGTCTATAGACAAGTACTTAAAACAAGCCTTAAATATATCTTTAAATGATTATTTGTTAGAGAAAGAGGGCAACAATGTCAATTCCATTGTTTAACCACCCGTTCATCTCTGATGTTTAAGGGCAAACTCAAGAACAAACATCTTTTGTGCCTGGTTTGTTACTAATCTCCTCAGTTTACATTAATCATTTGATATATACAATATATTGTACAATACATTGGCATGCAGCTCAGAATCCTATTTACAGGAACCTATCTTTGCGATCTGAGGCATGTAGGTCTGCATCCTCTTAAATTCCAGTGCCTTTGTTTTCTGGGTTGAGGAAAGAAAATTAACGAGTCTTCTGTTGACTGGACATCCTTGGAAAGTCCAACCGGGGCTTCACACCTGCTGGCAATCCTGTGCGTGTGGCTCCGGAGGATGCATCGTTTGGAAACTATGCATGCTGCTAAAGACTTAAGATACAGAATTCTTAGGGGAATTGCCAAGAATGTCAAGCTGATCATCACTTCCATGTCCATCTACCCAGCCAAGAATGTGTCTATTGTGTGCTTGGAGGCTTCAGGATTGGTATGAGCATCTGTGGAGCTCAAATGATTCCACAGGTCTATTGTGTCTAGTTTTCCTTTTATTATGAAAGACACTTGGAGGTCGCAAGGTGCCTGTAGTAATAACTGGACTGTGACACTCAAGTGGCCTGCAGTTTACATATTATTCTGTTTATATTTCAGCTATTAAGAATGATGACAGGGACATTGTAAGGGTCACTGAGTAGAGCAGGAGTGTGACTGCTACCTCTATTTGGCATGTAGAGGACTGGAAATGTCCTTGACAGTTAAATTTCTCTGCCCATGATAATGCACAGCATATTTAATTAATAAAATTAATTAAAATATATCTATAAAAAAAGCAAAATGACTCATACCATGAAGAAAATGCAGCAGTACTTCCAGAATCTCTCAATGATTTTAAATCATTGTAGATTGAGCAAGAGCAATCATCTTTTGTGCCTGGTGGGGTACAAATTTTCTCAGTTTACCTTAATAATTTGATATGCCCCACTTTAGCAGAGACTGGTTAGCTTGTAAATGGGCAAATCGACGTAACAAATGGTATCTATCTTTTGTTTGAAACCCACCTACCTAACTGAGTTACCACCCACAATCTAGCAAGCTTAGCTTTAGCGTAGCTAAAATGCTAGATGGCTAATGTTAATTTATATTCTAATGCATTTGATTGAACCCCCTCATTCATAATCTACACGTTCTCCCATGTCAACTCCAACAAGTTAAACTACAAGGATTTCAGCTGGTTACCTAAAGTGATGCATAACAGTGGTTTGACACCTGCCTTGCAGCTGTCACTTAAATCAGCCTTGCCCCTAATTATGCATAACATTATGGCTTAATATTTAAATTTACGTTTAGGCATTTGTCAGACTCTCTTATCCAGAGGGACTAACAAAAGTGCTTTGAAGTTTCCGTCATTCAATACATTCTTACACTGGTTTACTAGGTTAGAAACTAAGTACCTTCTGTCAAACATCTTTCAGTTGGAAAGATTATTTTTTGAGCAGGGAAAAACAAAAAAAGCATAGGTCTTTAGTCGTTGCTTAAGCATTGCCAGTGACTCAGCTGTACAGACATTTAGAGGAAGTTTGTTCCAACACCTAGGTGCCAGAACAGAAAATAGTCTATATGCATGTCTTCCTCGAACTTGAGTCGAGCAGTGAGGAAGGATCTGAGGGAATTTAAATCTGAAATAAAAAATTGTCCCAATACAGTTGTCATAAATTAGATATTGAGCTATTGAGACCCAAACCATTTTTATTTATTTCTTTATTTATTTTGCATTTTAACAGGTCTGTGGGGATTGAGCTGCTTTTGAGGCCAGCTTCCAGTGGACATTCGAGGAACTGTGTGTTTTAGCAAATCTGTTGGCTTCGTTTTTTAGAACCAGAGGTTGACCCTTGGTATTTACCTTTCATATACAGGTTTCTAAAGTGCACTCATCCTTCAAGCCTGACATACAGCTGTGGTCAGTGTGCAATGTGGCACATCTTTGTCCCCTGCAGGCACCTAAAGAGAGACACACACATGCTTAAAGGTTATATGTATAATGAGGAAATTCTCAGAGCTGGCCTCTTCAATGGCTTTTGATTCCTCTGAGAGAGGTCATCAAATCCTTTCTTTCCAACCAAATCTGAGGGTTAGTGTTGCACCCTACGGATCTTTCGTTGCGTCCTCTTATCTGATTTATGAGTGTGCGGCTTTGTTTGGCTTTGGGCTTACTCTTGTTTTGCTTTGCTTTTTAGAGACTATGGGTTGAGATAATGAATCAACAAGTGGATGTGAAGGTTCACACATCTTAGGTATCCTTCTCCTGACTGGTCATCTGGTTTGACCATTTGCCTGATGCCAGGAGACCTTTAAATGCTGATCCCTGCTGAGTCATCAAAGAGTCTGTTGTTTGTTGAACTTGGTGAAACACACTTGAAGCAAGCATCCACTCTTGAGCTTTTTTTAATCCCCTGTGTATGGGTCTGGAAATGTGTGGGACAGACACACATATCTTGTTAATTTGGGAATTCTGCCAGTTTATTCTGAAGGGCTTTAATCAGTCTTAATCAGTTTCCACTTATATCTCCATAAGAATAACAGAAAGAACAGAGCAGCAATTTCTTCATGCCCCATTTGCAGCATAATTTTCTTTAGGCCAGCGAGTTGTGCGAAGGCCTTAATCTCACAATGACAATGTTTTGTTTTAAAGCAAGTACAACATATATAAGTATGGTATTGTCATATATTTGAAATAGCAATGTGAACTCTGGTCCCAATCCATTTTTTATTACAACTACCATTCAAAGGGTTGGGACAGCATTTAAAAGAGTGTGGGTACTGATTTAATGCCCCTTCAAATGTTAGATGTGGGGGGATAGTGAAAGGTGATCTCAGAGGAATAAGTACTGCCAGTGACATAATGACCTAAATATAGCAGGTGTCAC
The DNA here is from genome assembly GCA_011419295.1 of Clarias macrocephalus. NCBI lineage: Eukaryota > Metazoa > Chordata > Actinopteri > Siluriformes > Clariidae > Clarias > Clarias macrocephalus. The sequence continues at coordinate 78,567 of JAAGKR010001033.1, read as the reverse complement.
TAGAGCAGTGAAAGGAACGTGTTTGCAGTGCTCAAAGCTAAATGGCTGCCTGTATGTTTGAGATGCAAGATTGGTGGGAAAGAACATGCCAACTAGAGTAGAACCATTTTTCCACTGGTCATGTGGGAGCTTCTGAAATTCTCGGCTTATGACATGAGTGTATAAACTTGCCTGCATGATAAAATCAATATATAACTTAACAGCTTCACAAGAAACAAAGTGGAAACATGTGCACCTGCTGTATGTTATAACTGCACAGCACAAGAAGGTTAATATCATTTATGCCTGGCCACAAATGGCAATTTTGATTGGTTGTCAGGTATGCATAAATTACTTACAGTATGTGAGCCTCTTAAATTGAGCTACTCAGGTTTTAAATGAGCGCCCTTCATACAGTAAGCGAGATCGGAATGTAGCAAAGAACATGACCATAAACAGTTTAGGCTATGTCTAAATATTACAGTATATCCTTAATAAAAATGAGTGACAGATTTTAACTCAAAACATACAAGCAAAGGGTGGCAGCATTACTACAGAATCATGACAGATGGTCTATCCAGATCACATGAAGCATGAAAGTTTCCTTGTCTCTATCTTGATGAAGACTGTCACGAAGAGATTGGAGGCAAGATGCAAGTGCAGACGGTTTTTTGTCAAAGCAGAGTTTTAACATTACAAACACAAACAGGAGCATGACACCTACAAGTATGGCTAAGAACTACAGCTAAAACTAGTGCAAATGCTAACTAACTGGGCTAATAAACTAAACAGATCAGGGAACTAAACAAAGACAACTGTACATTAAGCAGAATAACGTTAACAGACAGAAGACAAAGAAACCAATCTGAACAAAATCTATAAATAGACAGATTAGAATAGGACAAGGTAAAGAAGAATATCATTAAGACCGTGGGACAAATTTCCACGGCAAACGTCAACAAGAGTCCTACTGAACAAAAAAAGTACAAAGAAACACAAAAACAGAGGGAGAACAATTATACAGACACGTAGGAACTACAGAAATAATATTATGCCGATAAAAATAATTATGCTGATATTGTTTGTAGTGATGGGCATTCTGTTTAAAATTTTTCTTTGGTATTAAATAAATAAAATCAACCAATCTTTATATACTGTAGTTTCCTTCATGTCTGTATAATCTTGCTTCATGTCTATCTATTCATGAATATTCGTGCCTAATTAAAGTCTAATTGCCCATATCACTGGTAATACCCTGCAGAGAGTCCAACTTATTTATGTGTGAGTGTGTGCATGCATTTGAATACTTGGCCTGATGGGGGTTCACTCTGTGGAATTCCTCTGCAGTCAGTACAGTAACATCCTCCATGATTAATGTGGAAAACGTCCAGCAGCAAATTAAGTCTCAATAACAGGCATCATAGAGCAAAACAAAAGCATACACATATATAAACACTTTAATACACACACATTCATGGCAACAGACAGGATATCAGAGAAAGAGAGAGAGGAAGCAGGCCACTAGACACAGAGACAGCAGGGACCGGAGTGAGGTCCTGTCCCTGAAACCAGTGTGCACTTCATTCTCTTTCTTCCTTTCTGTATGTTCCTGTTTATCACCCCACTCTATTTGCTCTGATGTGTTTTTCTTCACGTCCTAAAGTCAGTATCCTCATGTGGCATGTGGGGGATTTCACTGAAAGGCACACTGAATGTGAGACCTCTTGAAACATGGACTATTTGTGGAAGCTCCAACAACCCCATCCATTATATTCTTGCCCCACTTCCACTTTCCACTGCCTGCAATTGCATGTCTGATTGAAGATATAAAACATTGCTATTTCCAAGGATATCCAGAGGAACTGGATAATTCCTCTTGCAATTGACTTTGACAAACATCTTTTTCACTCTGTTTTTTTTTTTCTAGATTTATAGACAGCTTCAGTGTCACAAATAATTATAACAAAATATAGCATGTAGGTTGCAAACAGGAATAAAGGTACAATGCTGTTCAATTTTCCTTTTTTAGATCTATTATGTGTAATTTTTATTCACAACATTCAGCTCGGGTAACTTTCAGCCTGCTCACACCCATCCTTATAAACTGTCCTCTCCAGGATCACCTCCTGACCCCAGTGTCTGGGAGACAGCTCAGATATGCAGAGGCTTAACCCTGTACGGGGTTAAGCATCACTGACCTCTTCATGCATAGGTTTCTTCCGATCTTTTTGGGCCATGCTATGGTCCTCAAATTTATGACATATAAAGTGGAAAAAATCTGCAGTCAAACAAAAGGACTCTCTGACTCTCTGTTTAAAGACCACGTTTTGATTCTTTTCATTCTGGCCTAAGATCATCCAGGACATTCAGCACATGCAAGGTTCATCCAATACAACATGCTGCAGTTACTAAATCCTTTACATTTTAATGCACTGCAATTGAAAAAGTTCTGTGACCAATATAACAGGAAACATACCACATGCTTTATACAACACGGTCATCAATGTAAATATAAATATAAGAAATCTACTGTAAAGAATGGAAATACAAGACAGTAGCTGTTTTGCTAACTATGTTTTTTTTAGGAGGTGACACAGCATTTTATTACCCTGCTTATCAATTTTAAGTAACAGTCTGGAAAGTTTGTAGTGGTCCATTCAAAGTGCTTTCAAAAAGCATAAACTGTATGATCTGACCGTGTACTGTACTGTAAATGGTTAGTGACACACAAAAAAGGACTTGTCTTCTTCTCAGTGTGTTGGAATGTTTCACTCTAAATGTGACACACAGAGACACACAGTCACTTTGAGTTGTCAGTGCTGGCTCAAGTGGAACAAACGTGCAATGATAGGAGGTACAGTAAGAGTCCACAATATTAACATCCTTATATAAATTCAGACATAGACATTTAGCATTGTTGTTTGCTATCCAAACTATGTGAATGTATTTTAAATAAAGTGTTTTTGTATAGATTTCCATCTGCCTGAACACTTACAGTATATCTTCAAAGAAAGTATATTAGCTGATTACCATTTTGTAAGGATATATAAATTACTGTAAAAAAATAATAATAATAAAACACACACACACACACACACACACACACACACACACACACACACACACACACACACACATTTAATAAAAATCGGCTTTGTTAGATTCCCCAAGAGTTAAAGCTGCCTCCCTCTCACTGCAGCATCCTATCACTCGAAACTAATATCTGGACTCTTCAGCAGCCCTTGTTTCTAAGCTCACAGACCTACCAAAGTTCTGGATTTCCTTTATTGACTGATATTAGTCTTTGGCAGTCGTAGTTTGGTCTTGGTTTTAGAGATTATTGACTTTCATTAAGAACCTAGAAGCTTGGAATGCTGAGTCTGCTGTCAAGATGTCTGGTGTCAAAAAGTGACTCAGCTCATATATATTTAATACAGTATTCAGTTTCACCTATCAAACTGCAGAACATCTTCTCCTAATGTATCCCTCTTCTCCTTTTATACATAAATGTTTAAAAAGGTATAAGAAACACTTCTACATTAATTAAAGCAGTTGAGTATAACCGATCCCGGAGTTGTTTATTATTCCGATTTTTTTTATTTAAAGCATATAACTGTAAACATCTAGTTTAATTCAGTTGAGTGATGTTCAGTCTATTCAGCTGGTTCAGGCAAAATGGCACTTTTAAGAACTAGAGTGTAAAAGACTATCTGAAATATAGAGTGCTTTGTGTGTGTTTGTGTGTAAGTATGCAAATGTGTGTACTTTCCGTCCACACTGTGTTTATGTAAAATTCCAGCACCTCTGAACATCTAAGCACTGCTGAGAGGGTTTAACATCGATCTCTCCTGACCCTGTCTGACCCACTTAATTCAACCATTTCTCAGGTTCTGATTATGCGCCGCTTCTCCTCAACCGGCTGGGCAACACCAGCAAACATATCAAATACTGTTACCCACACAGAGACAAGAAGTTGATGGTACCCAGATTCTGGTGAATACCCCTTCTTATCCATGCTGCCTGTATTCCTTGTGTGGGAGAAGCACTTCAAAGTCTCTCATACAAGCTGTTACACTCTCATCTCACTCCCTTAGAACTGGCTTATCTTCTATTCTGTTAGGATGCATTGGATTAATCAAGGTATTTGACCTGAGATAAGCTGTGATCAGATAATAGAGACCATATTCTTTGTAGCATTTGTGCTATTGAGACACTTATTGGAGGGGAGGCATGAATATCTAAACTCTGTCTAACTCTAATCAGGGAAGACCTCAAAAGAGTTAATTAGTGAAAAGTGTAATGATTGATTACATTCTCAGATTTCAACCCTTTAGAGAAGTCTGGTTTGAATTACAGCAAATGTTATAATAGCTTGTGGCTCTACATTTAGATCGTTCTGTCTAAAACTAACCGTCAGAAGTTCTATATTATTTTGGCAAAATATTTATTGAAATTAAACTTTAACAGAACCTTGCTTTCCAGATAATTGTTATCACAAATTTGATCATCCTACAAAGGTAGAAGGGTACAGAGCTATGACCCCGGTTTTTGAGGCCTGTACTTCAAACATGAAAATGGCCACATTATTTCAAACACTGGGAGGGAAACCACCCCATGGTTGTAACATAGTAATCATGCTAATCTGAAGGTGAATTGTTTCGTTTATACAGGGTGGGTGAAAAGTAACTAGGCAATATTGAATGGGTATAGAACTTGTATGGTATGCTATAGTATGCTATGGTATGCTATGGATCACGCCATGGTGCACCACCCCATTTAGCATTTATTGTGCGTGTGTGACTAGCATTTTTTTTTTCAAGACATTGGCTGGGACGAAACAGACCTCATGAATGGCCTTCAAGAAGTCCAGATCTTACTCCAGGTAATTTTTTTACTTTTACACTACACAAAGGAGGAGGTGCACACTGTAAACCCTAATGCTCAAAGTAATTAAACATATTGAGTACTGTTAACTTAAATAACTACAATTAGTTCAAATTAATAGAGCTTGATGAGTATTTAGAACTTTTTGGTATTTATGATATTTGATATTTTAAGCCACAGTAACTGTCTCCTTAAAGCTCCACCAACTTAAAATTTTTCAGCCTAGTGATTTTGTGTCTGACATCATCAATGCACATGTAAACTGCGCACACTGAATTTTTTTAATCAAGATGGTGGATTGGTCTGTCTTCACATAAGCTTTACAAATCTGGGCACCCTAAAGTACCAGAGCACTGGTGGCTCAGTGGTAGATATTTCGCCTACCATGCGAAAGGGCCGGGTTCGATTCCCAACCACTAGATGAATTGTCTTTCCCAAGCCCAGATAATAATGGGAGTGTTCAGAACGGCATCTGGTGTAAAAACTTGTGACAAACCGCTCTGGCGACCCATTGCCAGGATCAGGCAAAGACCAACAACATTTTTTTTTATTTGCAACAACTAAAAAAAAATTATAGTATGAGTTAGGCTACTCAGTAATGCAAGTAAATAACGATTTATATAAAGTTTTATATGAGTACAACAAACTCAAAAACTGATGTAACTGATTGCCTCAAATTCTTTTAGTTTTGCCAACTTTTTCAGGTTTACAATGCACAAGACAAAGCCTTGCACACTGGAGGACTTTGACACATGGATTCAGGAGTTTCTCAGCATATTCCAAACGACTTCCTTCAGAAGACATTCCATCCTGGCCGAATTTAAGGAAACTGGTTGACACCACCGGTGCCTACATTGAAATTGCCTTTTTCAATTTGCCTTTCAATGACTTGCCGTACACTGTAAACCCGAATACTGTAAGTTGGCAAAACTCGAAAAATTTTAGGTAATCAGTTACATAAAAATTTTTAAGTAATGTTTCCAACTTTAAGTGAACAGAACTATCAGTTTTTGAGTTTGTTGTACTCATTCATATTAATCGTTCTTTACTTGCATTATTAAGTAGCCTAACTCATACTATTTAATAGCAATTTTTTGTTACAAATCAAATAAATTGTTGTTGGTCTTTCCGCTCCTCACGGCAATCGGTCGCCACAGCAGACAATCTGGTCCACACACAAGCTTGGCACAGGTTTTTACGCCAGATGCCATTCCTGATACAACCCTCCCGTTTTTACTTTTACTTATGTTTTGTTTTAAGTTTTGTAATTCACTACATTTTAAATCATATTAGCTACTGAGTAAAACATGAAATTACAAATGAAAAGAAATGAAAATGCAAAAATACTAAAAAAAAAAAATATTATGCTTTGTATAAATGCTTCGTTGCGCTCACGTGTGTGTATCGTGTCCTGGTCGCACGCAGCTCCTGACTCCATTCCAGGTTTTCTGACTTTCCCCACATCGGCATCTACCTGACCTTCCACACGGTCGCTTCCGCCCTGAGAGTGACGTCATCAACCAGCGCGACGATATATAAACCGGAGATAGACGCGGTAAAGAGGAAAGAGATTTGGGCGTTTTGATATTTGCCTGTGTATATTCTGGTTTTGACTTTTTGCCTCCCATTGACTTTGATTATTGCTTTGCCCCTTTGGTTTGGTTGGTCTTTGTATATATTTGTAGATAATTTCACTGTATGTTTGTGCACTCAGCAGTAGTAGGGGCATGGCATCCATTTATTTTGTGAAGAGGGAATTTATTCACTGTTTTTGGTTTAGGGAGTCAGGGAAGGTACCTGTATTTTTGTTTGTGGGGTTTTTTTTGCAGGCAATCTAGGTACTAAATATAAATACCATTTTGTTTATTATTTTGGCCTGAGTCTACCCTGAATCTGATCTTCCTCCTGTTGTGTGTGTGTTCGCGCGTGCATGTGTATGTGTGCGTGTGTGTGTATTTTTTTGTAAGCAATACAAACCTCATTATTTCATCAGTTAATGACTGGATCTAGTTCTTTCTGCCATATACCACCATTTCCATACAGTTTAAAATAGAACTCCGCTAGAATGCCTTATCCCACCCCCGCTGTTAAAAAAAAAAAAAATTTAACTCGGTAACTTTTACTCTGAGTTAATTTTTTATGAGCTACTTTTTTCCTTTTATTTGAGTAGATTTTAATAATGGTAACTTTACTTGTACTTCAGTAAAATTTCACTGAAGTAACGATACTTTTACCCACCCTGTAGATCTAAGAGACCCAATAATATATTAATATATATTAATTAATAATTACATTTTAAAAGTTATATGTAACTCATGTTCTAGCTTGTGAACATACAGATCAAGTGAAATATGCCAAGTAAACATAAATCACATCACAATCACATAAATCAGATGAATAGATTAAGTAAACATATAGCTCAAATAAAATATATCAATCCTTTTTTATTATTATTTTGATGAATATAGATTGCAGCGCCTGCAACAAAAAAAACCTAGTATCTCAAAATATTAGAATATTTAATTTCAAGTTTAAGTAAATTATTATCAATGAGAATAAATACTGCCTATCTAATTCATCACAGTATTAGGAAGACTGCTGTCTTGACAGATGTTCAGAAGTCACAAAAGGTCACTGCTGAATGGGCTGGATGTTTGCAAAGTGCTGTTTCACAGAATACTTGTGGAAAGTGGACAGGAAGGGAAAAGTTTGACAAGCAGTAGGATTGACTGCAGCCTCAAGACAATTGTCAAGCAAAGCCAATTTATGAACTTAGGATGCTTCACTGCTTCATAAGTACAGTAGTGGAGTAATGCTGGAGATGGTGCATCAAGAGCCACCACGTACATATGTCTTCAAGAATTAGCTACAACTGTTGCATTCCTACTATCAAGCCTCTTCCAAATTAGAGACAACGTCAGTAGCATCTTACATGAGCTAAGAAGAAAAAGAACTGGACCATTGTTTAGTGTTTCAAAGTCCTCTATTTAGATGAAAGTGAATTTAACATTTGGAACTCAAGGTCCCAGAGTCTGTAGGAAAAATGGAGATGCACAGAATCCATGTCACTTGTTTCCACAGGCAGCAATGTTCTGGGGGTTCATATCATATGCTGTTTCATCAAGTCCGAAATCAACTCAGCCATCTACCAGGAGATTTTAGAGCACTTCATCTCTGCTGGCAAGCTTTTTGGAGATGCAGCTTTTCTTTTCCAATTATTGGCTAGCCAACTTGTCTGACCTGAACACTAGAAAGAACCTACAGTATGGGGTATTGTCAAGAGGAAAATGAGAAACACCTGATCCAACAATATAAACAAGTTGAAGGCTGCTTTCACACTAATCTGGTCTTCAGTAACACCTCAGCAGTGCCAAAGACTCATGCAGTATTTCAAAAACTTAAAAAGTATGTCAAAAACTTTTTCTTGATATTCTATGCTTTTGAGATGCCCTGTGTAACACCCTGTGTTTTAGTACAACCTTTACTGTGGATGTTTTTATATACTGCATATTGTAGGACTTTTTGTTGCATTGGTACAGTACAAAACATTTCTGATTTTCAAAAATCAGTATTCCACCACAAAATTAAAAGTTAAAGAAAAATATTTGTATGCCAGAAAAGAGGCAGCACGTTACATAAGTGACCACTTTTCAGACAAAAAATGGAAGCTGCTGTATTTTGCATGAAAAAAGAAGGTGCAACAGTCAAAGTCCTCAGAAGAGCAGTGAGTGATTCTGCAGGATGTTCATAATACTTAGTAGCTAATTTTGTTATAAAACTGCACAAATCTTACCTGAGACTAATGGGTCCTCAAGACACTAACTTTGTTTCATTAATTGTTGTGGGCTTTATAGGATTTTCTTTCTTAAAAATCCTTGCTCTGCAGCATTTATTTACATTTGCAAATACATTTTTTGTGCCATGCCGTTCAGTATATATTTTTGGACCACCCTTTGATTACAATATAAAGAGGATTGCATTCATTTTTGCCTTGCACATCTTGTATTAATGAAAGAGTTGAACCAATCTGTGATACCTTTTCCAGCACATCTCCAAGACTAGCAGTGGATAATTCATGTGTGAAAATGATTCTGCATGAATCCTGAACTCTGTCACATTTTGAGCCTGATGAATCTTGGAATTGTTGTTGTGGAATATTCCCAAGGAAGAAAAAACATCCATTGATGTGATAATCTGGTCATTCATTACATTCAGGTAGTCAGCTGAATACTACATTACATGACTGAGTCGAGACTTCAGATCATAAGACTACCTCCAGAGGCATGTACAGTGGGCACTATTCATGATGGGTTCACTGCTTCATGCACTTCCCTTCTGATCCAGACACCCGTATCACACTGAAATGGGGTCAATGTGGATTCATCAGACCACATGACTTTTTTCTATTGCTCCAAAATTCAAACTAAAGTCTTTTTTTACGATTATCCTTACTAACACATGGTTTTCCTATGGCTACTCAGCTGCTTTGTGCCCAATGCTGTGAATGCTATCACACTGGTTGTGTGGAAATGCTTTTATTTCCACTATTAAACATACTGTACAGTAGCTGTGATTTCTACAGGAGACTTGTCATTATGCATTTTCACCAAGCATTTAAGTGATCTCTTCACATTTCTTATGTAAAGGTGATGGTTCATGATTATGCTTTCAGGTTTTAATGATGCGTTGTACAGTTATTGTCCCAGTTCCAGCGACTTAAATAATCTCCTGAGCTGTTCTCTTTACTTCATGCAGGCCAATAATTGGACCCTTCTGAACACAGTAACGTCTTTTTCAAGCATACAAATTAAGGTTAAAAGATTTGTTGGCAGCTGAAATATACAGTATTAGTCACTGCAGTAATTGCGAAATTAAAGGCTTTTAAGGATTTGATTGTTAAATCCATATACATATTAGTTTTTTTGTTTTTTTTTAATGCCGTTCTGTCTGATATAAGGGACAGATTTTAGACTTTGCAATTTTTTCTGTGCTGCTGTCTGGTCTTTTTTTCTCTCCCTGTCTGCCCGAATCTCTGCTGTCTCTGTGTGTCATATTTTTAAGTGGCTGTGTTGAATAGTGCAGTCCAAGGTGTCCTTGGTGTCTTCGATGGTATATTTGTGTAAGTTTATGATTTATACAGTAGTGTTGACCTCAGCAGGCAGAGTCATGAATACGCAGTCATAAATGTGTAATTTCCTGAAATAAAGAAATCATTTTAGCCAAATGATTTGGAGGTGATTAGAATTTGTCCTTTGACCTATCTGAGGGAGGTTGCAAACAGTGAGACAAGACAATTTTGTGTAGATTCATTCTAAAGTATTTATTTCCAACTATGAAAATGCCCCATCACAGTCAAACTTGTGTCTGTATCAGACAGACCGCATTTCCATAGTTTGTGTGAGTGTTTGTGTGTAAGTCACCATGATTAAGTCCACTTATCTTACTGCACTGTGGTCACTGAACCTTATCGGTGATTGGGTGTCCAAACTGAGCTTGGCTCCCTGGTGTCAGCCATGTGAAGCTAGTGGTTACAGACTGTTCCATATTACCAGGAAACAGTTGCCAGGGCTACCACTTATTAATATCTATCATTAACTATGAGCACTTAGCTCATTTGAGCAAATAATGAAGGCATACACTGGCTTCTTGGAAGACTATGCTGACATTTGGGCACCGGCGTATGTGTCACGCGTGTGTGCATGTGTACGCTGTTTTTCTTCCCGGGCCTGAAGGTCATTAGAGTTATATCTCATGTAAACATTTACCTGGTCTCCCTGAAAAGGAAATATGCAAATTCTGTATATATATACAAAGATAAAATACATTTTAAATTCTATATTACGTATACATTTAGGTATAGGGCAGAATCCAACTATATACTATAAAAGAACTTTCTAAAGGTTCTAACTGGAGCTGTCTTAGATAAACATAGTCAGTCCTATATAGAGTTTTACACAGACCTCCTAAGGGTGTCCAGAATATCTTAGTATGTGCTAAATCAAGCCAGGAGATCATCAAAGAGTCAGAATAACAGGTGAAATCTTGTTAATGTTGGTCATTTATTTATTTACCATAAACAATGCATTAAAATAAATAAATAATCACAAATATTTCTGAGCATTTATGAAAGGTGTACATAGTCACATATTTTGTGGTCATTATTCTATGTGAAGATGAAAGAGATGCAGGCAAACAATAACATATTCTGCAAAGAAAAGATGTAAAGTGGCATACCAACCACTTTTAATTATTAGAGTTCACAAAGGATAGGAGTTTAAAAGATCACATTATATTTTCCCACTTAACATAAAACTGCATAAAGTAGTTAATCTTTGGCAATCTTTCCAATTGTGGTATAATTCCATTTTTATACAAAATTTGCACTTTTATTTATCTGCACCATATTTATTTTATACCCCTGTAGTCCCATAAAGAATTTTATGTTTCTTATTTCTTGTATACTCGAAATATCGGAGGACCAAAAAAAAAAAAAGATGAATAAATCTTGAAGACACAGCATAGTGAACTGTACTATTTATCAGTGTAGACTGCTTTTAAGTCTTCAGCACCTGAAAACATTGTCAATGTCTCTCCCTGCTGTTTCCCTATGTGTACTACACCTACACTTGCCAGGACATCTTGCCACTTTAAAGCATTGTTAATTAATTTCTTTTTACCATATCTTCTTGTTCTTGATCAACATTATATATACACCACAATTTAATCAGAAGACGAACACAGTGAAATATTTATGGAACAAGTCTGCCCCCTGCTGGTGGATCAGTGACACATTTGTGATGAGAGTTTAAATTAGTTACATTGACTAAACAGAACAATGAATAGACATTTGTTTGAAGTTTCCTTTTGCAGGGTAAAAAATAAGGCGGTGTAGTGCTTAGCACTGTCACCTTGCATCTCCAGGGTCCAGGTTCGATTGCTGGTCAGGCTCGATTCCCTGTATGCATGGAGTTTGCATGTTCTCCGAGTGTTCAGTGGGTTTCCTCCAGGTACTCCAGTTTCCTCCCACAGTCCAAAGACCTGCAGATTAGGCTAATTGGCATTTCCAAATTGCCTGTAGTGTGTATGTGTGTGTATATGTGTGTGCCCTGCAATGGATTCACACCCTGTCCACCCGTACTGCAGACTTTTTGTAGAAGTTTGTCTTCTCTTTGCTCGAACAATTCAACACTACTCATTAGTAGAGTTATACAACGTTTTGGCCGTGGAAAATTCCTACTTGTGTCTCAGCTGTTCAGCAGCTCTAACTGTAATCATAATCTGATTGTGCCACTCCAATAATCTTTTCATAGGCAATCATCTCTAAGCAAAAATATGCAGTTGGACTATAGATGTCTACATAAACAAGTTATGTTGTTTTACTGTTTTTACAGTATTTCAACAGTTATTACAAATACATTTTCAGGATCCTACTAATACACACCTGTCCCTACATTTTGGGTTTAATTAGTCTGCTAACAATATATCAGTACATGCTTTCTTTCCAGTATTACTGAGTATACTAAGTGCTTATGTCCTTTATCTTGTTGATATCATATCATGACACTTCACAATCATGATCATCCAAATATCACAACACATACTGTAGTAACACTGGTTTATTGCCTTGTAGACCAAAGCCTGATAAAATATATGAGGCTGTAGGGCAAATCTGGTACAGCGGGGCAAAGTCCTGCATAATTTGGTTATTTCCCGAGTCAACACTTTAACAATACAAGAGCAAAGATGAGATTAAGGACATCACAATTACAGTAAACTGCAGACATACCAGGGCACAGTTGGCACTCGTTGTAGCATGAAACAAGAGTCTGAGTGAAATTCACTCCCTTGCATGCAGATATTTTGCTGCACCCTCAGGCACTGGTAAACCTGGCAGCATGGAGAGAGAGAGAGAGAGAGAGAGAGAGAGAGAGAGAGAGCATGCATGCTTTTATTGCAGAAGTGTGGAGACTTGGTTCCGCCCCCTCATCTATTACACATTATTCCTATCAAAAGACTCCTCCGAGTGCAGATAATGTGTATGGTGTCAATAGTATATAAATATATACACACTCACTCCCTCACACACAGAGACACTCCTGTCCCGCTGTCACTCTGTGTGGATTTGCTTGGAGCAGATGGTCAAAAATGACATTCTCTGGGTGGATTCTGGCTTTATGTATGGTGGCTTTCAAAGGTAAAAAGAAAGTTTAGATTATTATAGTATTTAAATGGTTTAGGAACGATTACTAGGATTAGTATGAATTTTAATATTAGATTAGTATAGTTAACACTTTCATTAAGGCATTATGTAAATTCTGTAATGATAAATATGTCTTGATTTATTCAAAGAAATATATTTGCATGCCATTAGCTAAAGTATTTGTCACCACTTGAAGCTAAATGCTCTGCACACTAATTAATGTGCATTAACAAATTTCACACATTTTCTCGGAAAACAATAGATGCTAATACTTAAACTTAATTTGAAATTGCAAATATTTTCTGTTGTGCCATGATACTGTTAGTTCACTGAAAAGTGTCCTGGCTTTGTCTAATGAATAACAGTTTTAAAGTGCAGCTGTCTGTACATGTCACTGTGCTTCACTATACTGCAAGCCACTGGAGGTCCCTACTGAACCAATTTGCAGATTTAGTTCCTGACAAGCCTGGAAAGTAAAAAAAATGTAAACATTAAATGTCAGATTAATTTACATAATGTTTTGGTATAAGAGTGTAGTTACTCAGAGTTGGAGTGTAAAATGGACAACTTGGTCTGTCATAAAAATACATACTGTACATATGATGCAGACTGCAATCATTATACAGTACAATCCTTTCTAAAAACAGAACTGTACCGACCCCACATCAGCAGTCCAGAATCAATGTTTTTGCTCTTTCAATTAAGACATATTGCATGCATCTATTCAATCATCTATTGAGTCATAGATTAAGCAGTGAAGTAATGATGGATGGTGTGTGTACTGATGGATGATGTTTAGGCAGATGAGGAATAGATGAGTTGCAGGCAATTAATGAAATATGTACTTTGCATAGTAATACTTTTATAAACATTGGGCAGGTGAATAAAAAATGTTGTTCTTTATTACAATTTAATTGTTTTTATCCACTATTTAAAAAATCTTTTTTTTTTTGAGTAGGGCACACAAAGGTATTAAAATGTTGTATGACCAAAGTGCATTTTCTTTTCTTTTTTTTTTTATTCAGTTTTCTTAGTTTAACTAAAATCATGAGAATTTAAAATAAATACTGGAGCAGTTGTCAAGACTGGAAAATCATTGCAGTCGCTTTTGTCGAATATTGCGTCAACTACAGGAAACGATTCATGAATTCTAGTTTTAGAGCACTTCCATTTCTGTGGCTAAATTTAGCAATAGATAATCAGCGGTAGTGGAAAAGAATTGTCTTCTTCACTTAATAAAATCCTAAAAAATGCCTCAGATGCCTGAATGCAGCTCATGATGTTGTTCATTATCATTATGATGAATGAATGGTCTTCTATATATATTTATATATGATTGTATATACATGACATGATTATAATATATAATAAAAATTATAAATAAATAAATAAATAAATAAAAGTAATTTTATATATATATATATATATATATATATATATATATATATATATATATATATATTTTTTTTTTTTTTTTTTTTTTTTTTTTTTTTTTAGCATTAGTGCAATCCACAGACGGTGAACAACATTAAATGTAACTATGCATGGTCATATATAAGGCAAATTTATAATAAATGTTAGTCACATTTTATCAACATATTGCTGTGATATAAGCGGAATAAAATATAATGGGACAAGCTGGTATTAGAAATAAATCAATGCTGGGGTGGTAATACCTCATAAACCCCAAAGAGGTGATTATTTTTAACAGCATTAACAGCATGACTTGTCATTTTTCATTTACAAAAACCTGAAGTCAGAAATACCAGTGCATTCTTAAAACAAAGGTTGAGCAAAGGGTCCAGAAATGTGGTTGATAAATGTGGTTTCCCAATATTGCCAATCTGTAGTAAGTTACTATTTTATGTTTATCTTGAAAGGTTTGCTGGGATATTTGTTTATTCAACATGAGCTAAAGATATCTTTTGCTGATGTCTGTCCCTCTTCATCTCATCACAGGACAAAGCACGGCAGCAGAGACAGAGGTAGGAGCAGGCAGCGAAAGAAACTGCTCCATAGTACCTCCGGTATGTTTCTCTCCCTTTCTTTCCTAACCACTTATCATCACACCCTGTCTTTGCCAGTGAAGTTGAATCTGATGCAGTGACAGTCAGATCAATGCACAATTTAAGCATCCAGCTATAAGGCTCTTGCTGCTGATTAGAGTGAGGATTTCTTGACTGTCCCTATAGTGTTAAGGGATATTCCTACACCAGTGCTTGGATCCATGCTTTCAGGTTTTTTTTTTTTTTTCTTTTCTGACAGGTGAGCCCACACTTCTTTGTGTTTTTTAATAAAGAGACCATCTTATTATCTGTAAGACCTAGACTGTAATTCACTATTATCAGTTATTGAAATAGTGATTGTCATTAAAAAGAACAAAATTAGTAGACCATTAGGGTTTGATAAATTACATACAGCAAGGATGATCGCAAATATACAGGATTCAGCAAATGTGCTTATGTCCGTCTTCCATAACACCTGGGAGTTAGAGGGTATAGTCAATACCTAGTAGAGGATACATACAGTAAACAAGGATCTGAAGTGGAGATAAGAGCAAGTCAGGTCCATTAGAAGAAGTTGCATAATCCAGATATTTGCACTTTGGAACATAATTAAGTTGTGCCTGGAATGGAAGACACCACTGCACATCATGTTCATTGACCCTAGGAAAGCATTTAACAATAGCCATTTAAGGTCCAAAGGTTTTGTCAGCATGTGAACTGCCACCTATGGTCAACTTTCTTTCACAAAAAGATTAAATGCTGAATACTAGAACTCCAAATCTCATTTCATGTCTTGTTGAACCTGATGTTAGACAGGGATGCATATGCTAATGTGGTCCTTTTCGCTATAGATTGGGCTATACACTGACTGGCCACACCATTAGGTACAACTGTTCAATTGCCTGTTAACACAAATATCTAATCAACCAATCACATGGCAGCAACTCAATGCATTTAGGCATAAAGACATGGTTGAGACAATCTGCTGTAGTCCATACCAAGCATCAGAAATGGGAAGAACTGTGATTCAAGTGACTGTAAACATGGCATGGATGTTGGTTCCAGATGGGTTGGTCTGAGTATCTCTGAAACGACTGATCTACTGTACTAGAATTTCTATGCACAACCATCTTTAGGGTTTACAGAGATTGGTCTTAAAATATCCACTGAGCACCAGTTCTCTGCATGAAAACGTCTTGGTGCCAGAGGTCAAAAGAGCATAGTCAGACTTGTTCAAGCTGATAGTAAGGCAACAATATCTCAAATAACATTAAATTGCTAGAAAGAACGAGACTCCCTGGGGTACAGCCCAGGACAGAGATAGAAAGCAATGTCTCACTGTGGCTTTATGTCTCAACAAGAGTAAAGAGGATAAGTAAGTAAGCATAGACTGATGAGTGGATAGTCAGGGGAATAAAGATTCCTAAGTTAGGTTAGGTGTCGATAAGAACCTTTTGATTGATGTTCTTAAGGAGCTACAAGTTTTTAATTAACTGTGGAAGATTTATTATAATGTCCAGTACATATGAGCTACACAAGGACTAGTTGGTCATATAACCAATAGGAGAGGGAAAAAAAACTGAATTTAAGGTATGTGATGTAACCTTGTTCAATAAACACCAGATCTCTCACTATGTTATGTGACTTAATATCAGAATTTTCTGGCATATGTGTGTGCGCAATAAGATATGCAGGTGTTAAAGAACTGCCCCTGGCAGTGTTATATCCATAAACATATGTTTTTTCTTGAAGATTTATTGATGCCCCAAAAACTTGCCTCATATTTACTTCGCAAATATTTCGTTGTTGTTGTGTAGTTTCTATTAAAAACCAAATTAAATGAAAAAAAAGCATCTATTTGTGTTTAAAAATGTAGATGTTTTTTAATCTGTAAATCCATTTTTTTTCTTATGTTTTTGCAGTACTTGCCTCCAACAGCCGTTAATACAACTTCGAGGCTACTTGAACTAAGAGCAGTCATGAAAACACGCAACATTTCTGCCTACATTATACCTGGAACAGATGCCCATCTGGTAGCCAAATACAGTATATCTCCTCCGCTTTCCTCTCATCTCTTCTGCTGCTTTTTTCTGTCTTCCCTCTTCTTTTGCTCTTTCCTTCTTATCAAATCTCTCATCTCTGTTGTTTAATATTCCCATAATTTACAGTTCCAATAATAATTTATTAATGATCATAAATGAATTTGTTTGTTTGTGTCAGAGTGAGTACATTGCCCAGCGAGACGCCAGATTGGCCTGGATGTCTGGATTCACTGGTTCTTCAGGTGAGTCCCTTTACAAGTTTTAATGTTAGCACATTATATTCTCCTCTTAAATAATTCCTTCTCCTCCTTTGATCTCAGAGGGATTTTAGAGGAAACATTAGTTTATGGACCAAATGTATAATCACTGCTGTAGTGGACATGCTAAAGCGTGCTTTATTTCTGATAAACATTGTTCTTCTCCACTTCCCAGGCACAGCAGTTGTAACCCAAGTCAAAGCGGTATTATGGACTGACAGTCGTTACTGGGTTCAGGCTGAGCGCCAGATGGACTGCAACTGGGAACTGGAACGAGACAGTAAGTTAAACAGTCAAAAAACACTTATTATTGGGAGTTTTTGTATCACTAAAATGCTTTGTTCTGTAGTGTTGGTAATTAGAGCTTGAGCTCAGTTTAACAGTAGTGGAATACAGTTTCTATCTCCAGCATCACCAAGTGGCTTATCAAAGAGCTCAGTGAGAACGATCAGGTTGGCTTTGATCCATTCCTGTTCTCTATAGGTGAGTAAGAACAAACATTTTTTGTTTCTTGTCCTATTCATATTATTTAAAATTCATAATATATACTATTTAGTTAAGTACACTAGAACCTTATATAACTATAATAAGGCTTACTTATAATCCAGTTTAAGTGTTCTAGTAACAAAGAACAATATACCACTTACTTCAGTACTGCATCATTGGCCTTTGTCAACACAGACACATTTGAAGCCTACAACAACAACCTGGCTCCAGCTAAACGGAACTTCACATCTATTCCTGATAACCTGGTGGACGAAATATGGAATACGCGGCCGCCACTTCCTCCTGATTATCTTACACGTCTGCCTGACGACTTCATTGGTGTGTGTGTTTGGGGGGGTTACCATGTATGCGTGGGTTGGTGTGTGTTTGTCATTAGTTCCTTATCTGTTTGCTGATAAATGCCTGCAGACATACAGTAAGAGCATATGCGTATTGGAAATACAGTCATAAACTCTGTTCCACATTGTTATTTAAAGTGACAAAGTCAAATGGCATTGATGATAAGGGCTATTGGACTTGTATATTGGCTCTGCCTGGACTTTTAATTTTGAATAGACAGAAAGGTAATAAAAGGGTTGTAAAGCAGTTAATGCATGTTAAATGTGTGTGGACAGAGCGAACCTGGAGCATGAAGGTGGATCATATACGCATTCAAATGATGAACAATCCCTACAAACCTACAGCAGTCTTACTCTCAGCTCTGGATGAAACAGCATGTAAGAGACGTTCACATATCTTAGTTTTAGCCTCCAGTTGCTCCACATTTGAACACTTACTAGGTAATTTGGTATGCTCCTTTTCAGGGCTCTTGAACATGCGTGGCAATGACATCCCCTTTAACCCATTCTTCTACTCCTACACACTGCTGACACTTGAAGAGATATGGCAAGTTGATTTCTTTTCTATTGATATGACTCAGACAGAATCAGTACTCAGACAGTAAATCATAGTAACCCTTGACTCTGCTATCACTTTTCTATTTAAAGGCTCTTCGTGCACATTAAGAGGCTGCCAGAAGAAATTAAGGTCTACCTGAACTCATCTTGCACATCAATTCACTGCGTGCAGCTATTTGAATATGAGACTGTTCGAGACCACCTCAAGGCATACCTCATAAAGCCTAACGTGAGAGTGTGGGTGGGCACAGAGTACACCAACCAGGCCCTGTATGAGCTCATCACTCCAGAGGTGAGACCCGGTTCTGGATTTGTACAAGTCTATCTATAGCATTATCACATATGCAGTTGGCCATCACATAATTTAGCGAGAAGTTTGTTAAAACCAGAAATAGAATCAGAAAAAATAGTCAAGTAGTACCATATATCACTTACATTTAATTTCTCTTGGCAGTTGTAACAGCACCTGGTACTCCTGAAATTACAAACACCACTGTACTGTACTGTATAGGACATATCTCCAGACTTTTTAGTTAGACCCACCTCTTTATGGAAACATACATTAGTAAGTTTTTTTTTTTCAGTTGAATTGCTTTTGCAGTGACTTTGTTTACTGATCTCTCCTGCCTTTACCACCAACTACTGCTCACCTCAATTTAACTCAAGCATGACAAGTATAGTTTTCTGTTTCTGGCAAACTTAAGTCCATAACTTTACATTATCACTGCAATGTTATGGTCTGATGAAGTGTAGCTCTTTGATCATCATCTTGACAGAAAAATAGAGATAACCCTCCACCTCTCAGGAAGCAATAAGCTTCTTGTCCATGCATTGACTATCAATGACTAAATCAAATAACTGAGCTGCTCAGGGAGCCAGTATTTCATTTTAATCAAACTCGTCCCTAGAATGCCATATAATGTGACACATTAGCACTGCCTGAGAGCACCACGAAGACTTGATTATGCCATATGGCCTGGGCATGCCACCTTTTGGCACCTGCTTTGGAACATATTGGAAAATTTGTCATCACTTATACAATATATAGATTATACAGCATGTTGAGTTATTCCATTTTCCATGATGAATACTTATATAAAAGAGTTTATATACAAATGAGCCAGGAATTAAGCCAGAAGTGGTTAAGTCATGTAATATGTTAATTCTTTCATTCATCTTCATCTCTTTATTAGACTCAATGTAAATCGGGGTCCTATCCTAGGAACAATGAATGCAAAGTGAGATTCTATCCAGAATTGACACTATACATATTAATGCACTCATTCAAAAACAGAAGCAACAAAGTATGTATGCAGGGAGAAAATGTGAAACTCTGCACAGAGTAATTTAAACTCAGAAAATAACTGAGGACATTGTAGCTTTGAGTAGCAATGTTACCTGCTGTACACACCATCTGTCCACATTTAATACAGTTTGGGATTTTTCATTTCCTTTTCTGTGTGTGTGTGTGTGTGTGTGTGTGTGTGTGTGTGTGTGTGTGTGTGTGTGTGTGTGTGTGTGTGTGTGTGTGTGTGTGTGTGTGTGTGTGCGTGCGTGTGTGTGCGTGTGTGTGCGCGTGTGTGCGCGTGTGCGTGTTTGTGCGTGTGTGTGCGTGTGTGTGTGTGTGTGTGTGTGTGTGTGTGTGTGTGCGTGCGTGCGTGTTTGTGCGTGTTTGTGCGTGTGTGTGTGTGTGTGACATTAAAACCACTTTACTAATAGGTCTCCTTTGTGGGCATCAAGGCATGGGCTCCAAAGTATGCCCATGAGAAAGTGCTGTAGTATCTGTCAAAAAGACATTATCAGCAGATCTTTTAAGCCCTATTAGTTGCGATGTGAGGACTCCATGAAACAGATGTGTTCTTCCAGCACATCCCAAAGGTTTTCTACAGCATTAACATCAGGGAAATTTGAAAGCCAAGTCAAAACATTTAACTCTGTGTCATGTTCCCCAGATAATTCCTGAACATTTTTTTGCAGTGTGATAGGGTGCACTATCCTGCTGAAAGAATCCACTGCCATTAGAGACCATTGCTGGCATGAAGGGGGTACTTAGACTTGCCAAAGTAATATCCATATGAATCCCAGGACCCAGAGTTTGTTCAAAGCATCACACTGCTTCTACCAGCTTGCCTTGCCTATCCATAGTGCATTCTGATCCGTTGTCCCATGGTACAGTTCTGATTCTCGCATCCCCATTGTAGGCACGTTTAGTAATGGACTGGGGTCAGCATGGGCACTCAGACTGATCTGAAGCTACAATATGCTGCCCCATAT
This sequence comes from Clarias macrocephalus, assembly GCA_011419295.1. Lineage (NCBI taxonomy): Eukaryota > Metazoa > Chordata > Actinopteri > Siluriformes > Clariidae > Clarias > Clarias macrocephalus. Next base: position 57,522 of record JAAGKR010001033.1, on the reverse strand, counting down.
GCAGCAAGCATCTGACACCTTTTGATTATAGCCAGCATCAACATTTTCAGCATTGTGTGCTATGAAAGGTTTTTGTTTTTTTCTGAACGAGATGGGCAAACCTTCATTCCCCTTCACTCACATACTGTAAGTGAACCTTAAGCCCTTGTCTCCGGTTCACCAGTTGTATTTTGGTAGCAATACACTGAGAACACACTTGCAGAGTTGTCTGTTATGCAATTAGTTGTCACCAATATGGTGTCCAATGCCCGTCTATCTAAAATAAATAGTTGGCACCAAGCACCCTGTCTTTAAACTGTACAACTGTGGATGCAGAAACACAACTGTGGTTGTCAGAGCTTTTCAAAAATTTTAATGGCATGATAAACCTACAGCCTCTGTAGTTGTAGCTGTGGATGAACACTGAATTGCACTGAAATAATCTTACTGTTGCTGTGCCCTGGTTCTGTACAGGGTAAATTTTTCGGCATCCTAAATGCATGAACATGCACCCACACAGTTTAGAAGTCTGGAGTTCAGACCCAACCGCCTGGTGGCATTACGAGTGTCAGTAAATATACATTATATGCTCCTTGATTCTGGGTTTTATTAACATGAAATCCATTGAAATAGGACCAAAATAAATATTTATTGAGTTATTTGTCATCACAATTTGTAGCCCTGTAAATACTACCCTAATGTAAAATATTAATGTTCAATGTAATATTATAGCATTGCTTTACTGTAGCAGAGCCTTAAACTGGAATTTTTTTAGAGTCATTTCGTACCTTACATTTCCAGAAAGGGCTTCCAGTTTCAGTGTGTGGCATGCACATGTTTCAAGATACAGTATACAGTCTGACCTAACAATAAATGCCTATTTTTCTTTCCAGGAGAAGCTCCTGCAAAGTACATACTCCCCCGTGCTGACCACCAAAGCAGTGAAAGACGAGACTGAGCAGCGAATCCTTAGAGAAGCTCATGTATTAACCTACTTTTATGTTCTCCTTACATTTCCATATAGCTTTCTCCTACATTATACACACACTCCATCTAAAGGGGGGGGGGGGGGGTGGCTGGGGCAAATCCATCACTGCATCCACATCACAGAGCAGTGTTTTATTGTGCTATAAACCACAGCTGAATAGTGCTTTCAGATTGAACGCAGCAGAGCACAGCCTAACTGAATGTGCTTCTTATCGAATATCTTCTATCCTATGTCTTTTATAGCAATGTGCTGTGTTTTATATTCCATGGCTTTATGAGTGTTTTATCTCATGAAGACAAAATCCCATTTGCCATTTTGAGATGACTGGCCACATGTACACTATTACATTATAAATTGAAATGTCTGACTGCATTTAAATGAATCTCCTCAATCAAACTGCTGTGCACATGTCCCGGTGAACTTAGTGGAAAGTGGTATCTTTCAAGGGCAGTAGGCTGTGGTAGGATGCACATTTCGTGTTTCGCTCTAAATGTCCTCACTGGCATGCTGTAGATAAGAGATGCTGTAGCAGTCATGCAGCTCCTTTATCAACTTGAGAGAACTGTCCCTGAGGGCAAGGAGACAGAGCTTACTGCAGCACAACTCGTCAATGAATACCGCAGGTAGGGAACAGTTGCATCAGCAAAATATTAAAAACACTGTTACTCTGCCTTGAGTTTCACACTTCTATTACACTTTCCAAAAAGTATATATTAGCCAAGAAATTAGAATAGCCTAGAAATATAATTTTAATACGTTTTACGATTTTATTACTCACTCACTCACTCATCATCTATACCACTTTATCCTGTATTCAGGGTTATGGGGGGCCTGGAGCCTATCCCAGGAGACTTAGGGCACACCTTGACAGGGTGCCAATCCATCGCAGTGCACAGACACACACACACACTCACTCATTCACACACTACAGGCAATTTGGGAATGCCAATTAACCTAACCTACATGTCTTTGGACTGTGGGAGGAAACCGGCGTACCCGGAGGAAACCCACCAAGCACGGTGAGAACATGCAAACTCCTTGCACACAGAGACGGGAATCGAGCCTGGCCGGGGATCGAACCCGAACCCTGGTGGTGCAAGGCAACAGTGCTAACCACTACACCACCGTGCCGCCCTGATTTTATTAATTAAATTTATATTCATATGCAATATATACTTTTTGGTTAGTGTATATAGAGTATTCTTGTTTTATTATTATTATTATTATTATTATTATTATTATTATTATTATTATTATTAAAAGCATTTTTGTATTAACTATTTAGCCAAAAGTTTTGCACACCTGACCATCACATCCATACAGTATGTGCTCATTGAACATTTCATTACAGAGTTTGTCCACATATAGCTGCTTTAATAACTTCCCCTCTACTTGGATAGATCCAAAAAATGTCATTTGTATGTGATGGTCAGGTTTCTATAAACATTTGGCTTTGTACAGGTTGTTAATGTAAAGGGTTATTTATGAACACATTTATCTATGACAGTAAGCAAAACTTCAGCAGGGGGCCAAGCTTTGAAACCATTTCTGCTAGTGGGCCTAATGCAGCTCTTGCCCATTATAGGTACATTATTATTATTATTATTATTATTATTATTATTATTATTATTATTGTTGTTGTTGTTGTTGTTGTTGTTATTATTATTATTATTATTATTATTATTACATAATTAATATTTACTTTTCTTATCTGCAAATACTAAATGTTTGCCTTTATTTCAGTCCATCTAAAGAAACTCACAGAAAGTTGACCAAAGATGAGATGTATCTCATTGATTCAGGAGGACAGTACCTGTGAGTAAGCCATAACATATTTTAATCCTGTAAGTGAGTGTTACCAAACACAATGGCATTGATATATTAATATAAATGCCTCGTCCAAAAAGTTGACATTTCAGAAGGGCCAAATTATTGCATTAAATCAAGGAAAGAAAACAATTAAAGAGATTTGAAACTACTGGAACTGGGTTAAGAACCAACTATCAACCTTGTGGAAGAAATGTTGTCGAAAGAAATTGTGAATGGAGATCATTTAAATACTTGGTGAAGTTGTATGACGTTGCATGAAGATGCATAGGGAGATGCACTGCTTTGTAGCAATGGAAAAGGGTCATATGTTCTAGTCTAGATTGACCCTATTCCAGAATGATGGGTCCATCAAGCACAATGCCCACTGCACAAGCTCCTTTATGTGGTGATAAGATCTGAAGTTGCTTCTGTTGGTCAGTTCTAGGCTCAGCAACATTATGTGACAATATAATAAAGTAAATCGATGACCTGAATGTACTGAATGGCCAGAATGTTATCACTTCATTTGATTTAAGTAGACTTAAATTGTGAAATAATTAAACACTAGGTGATTGAATAAAATCTTGTGTGAACTTTCTTTGGCCAGGCAGTATACATAATGTGTTTTTGTTGTTTTATAGAGATGGCACTACTGACATTACTCGCACCGTGCACTGGGGTTCACCTACTGATTTCCAAAAGGTATTATCAAGCGACTTTATATAGTGTGAAACTCTAATTTACATAATAAATAAAAAAAATTGTCTATTCATTCTACTTTTAAAGGAGGCCTTCACAAGAGTGCTAATGGGAAACATTGAAATATCAAGGACCATCTTTCCTGCAGGAACAAAAGGCAAGAATGGATTTTTGCTGCACATCGGCCACTTTCTGCTTTCTTCCCACAAGATGCCTCCATCTAATCAGGTGTTCTCTCTGATCTTAAAGCAACATCAAAAGCATGATCCTTATGCATGCTTTCTTTTCAAGGTGTCAACATGGAGATGCTAGGGCGCAGAGCATTGTGGGAAGTCGGTCTGAATTATGGTCATGGTACAGGACATGGTGTGGGCAACTACTTTGGAGTTCATGAATGTAAGATTTTTGCTTTGTTTTTGATAAACTTACATCGATGGATGAAAGATTTGAATACATTTTTTATATATATTTTTTTCGCTTTGCGAACTGAAATGTTTGAACGAGCATTTATTAATGAAGGTTGTGGCAACATCTTAAACTTCATAATATACTGAGGTGAAAAAGCAAATTCTCTTTGTATAATATATAATAAGCATATACTGTAATAATCAGATTCATTGTAATACAGTCAAGAGAACAAAACTAACATGAGTCCTTTATTTTAATACTTTATAAATTCAACAGTAAGGATAAATGAACTCACTATTTAGTGTGTGAGAGAGTCCATAGCATATTTTATTGTCACTCATGTAATCCCATTTTTATTCTCTCTCTTCACTTTCAATTTCACTGTCATTTTTACCTCCTTTCATGCTTAAAATTAAAATATGGTGATGTTTGACTTAACTGGACTGAAGTATGGCAAGTGCATACAAATTTTCCAACAAAGTGGATCTAACATTATTATATTGACACAGTGCTGACGGTGAATGATTATTACACACTGTTAGACAGACTGTTATTACACACTTATACAGAACATTTGTCCTGTGATTCACTAACCATGTTTTTTAAACAAAAATGAAAAAATCTGGTCCATACACTCTATATGTTCATTTCTCCATATTTATATGTTTTATGTGTTTATGCTTTCGTCTAGGGCCTGTTGGTTTTCAGTCCAATAATATTCCATTCCAGCAAGGCATGTTCACATCCATTGGTAAGGAATTAGATAAGTACTCTGTTAGGAATTTAAATGCATTCATATCAAATCCCATAGTAACAACAAACACACACTCCAAAAGGACAAACAACTGGATACACCCATGCTGCATAAGTGACAAAATACACCAGGGCAAATAAGAAATCATATTCTATGTTCCTGAGATGTCTTTTTGCAATGTGAATAATAATTAAACTGAATTAAAATGTCCAGATCAAAACTGATCTTTTTTAATCTGATGTAGAACCTGGCTACTACAGAGTGAATGAATTTGGAATAAGGATTGAGGATGTTGCAGTTATTGTTCCAGCCAAAACAAAGGTACATTTCATAGTCAACATGCTAATTAGGTAAAGAGCGGACATAAACCAGAACTGCTTGTTCACATTTTAATATCTTTGTTCACTGTTTTTGTCACCGTTTTTTCCCAGTATGGCAATAATTATCTGACATTCGACACTGTGTCACTGGTCCCCTATGACAGAAAATTGATTGACACTTCAATTCTCAGCCCCGAACAGGTACCACAACAGTTTTTCCGCTAATGATTATATTGTGTCAGTCATCAGTTAATTCTGTTGCTACAAAGTCTGTTTGCTGCTAATTGGAGTTGGCTTCCTTTGAAAGTCCCTTCTGACATCCTTCCCCAGCAAAGCATTTCAAGCATGACTGCAGAAACGTGTATCTCCTTTCTTCTGACACAACAGTGGCCAAATGATTTATAAAGTCTTATAATGAACATAATGATGGAGGAACGACACATTTGTTAAAAGCTTTTTATGGGATATATTTTTTAACCTACTGAAAGCTACAAATACAGATTACCATTTTGTAATGCAAAATAAACCTTTTTTCAATAATCAAAATATGACTATTTTACCCTTCCTTCATTGTTCTTTATTTGTTACCTATGAATTTATATTAATCAAGCCCACTGTTTGTTTTATACTCTTGTAGCTCCAATGGCTAGACACATACTACAAGACCATCCGGTCTACAATGGGTCCAGAGTTGAAGAGGCAGAGCCTGATGGAGGTCTATAACTGGATGATGGATAATACAGAGCCCTTCCTAAAAGCAGGGTCTTCAGCTGCCGTCCCCTCAATCTCACTACTACTGCTACTTCTGCCTATTGCTGTACTGTAGAATCACCTACAGTACTGTACGTATGTCCCACAGGCTTACTGTAGAATCTGAAAAAGTTCCAAGGTTTATTGTATCGTCGACTAAAAAAAAAAAAGTCCCACAGGTTTACTGTAGAATCTCCAAACAAGTCATTCCACTGTTTTATTGTGCAATCTCCAAAGAATTATTTGTTATGGTAGTTTGTTTATAACTGCCATCACTCCAGCACTACTCTATAATGCTGATCAAGTTCACCAAAGACATGTCTGTCTATCTTGCTCTCTCCCATTTCTTTAACCGTTTTATAATATAAAGAAGCAGCCTCCATGAGACAAGTGGATAAAAATGTCTACTAAGTTTGAATGCAAAAGACTTCACTTCTGATCAAGAAAACCGGAAAAATACATATCGGAACAAGTTAATTCTGTAACTCCCAAGTATTTTTAGCATTTAACCTACCATGATTATTAACAGAAATGCGTAGGCATCTGAGATATTTTCCGATGGAGCAAACCTAGGCTTTTCTTGTCATTGTTTTTGTTGATGCTGCTCAAATCTAAATTCAGTTTGCAGAAGTTCCTAAATTTATTTGTATTTTTTTATCTGCAGAAGGTACATGTAATAAACACTAATGAATAAATTATTTATTAAATTAAGCATATTTAAAATCTGAGGTGTCTTCATATGCTAACTCAAATGTGATTAACATTTACGCTCTTGGAATAAAATTCAAATTTAGATCTTCTTTCGTTGTCTCTATGGAAAAGCTTTTGTATAACTCTACAGCGGTGTTCCAAAGAAGAGTTTCTAAATAGAACCAGCTCAATAAGCAAAAGAATCCTTAAGATCCCCTCAAATAACACCTTTTTGTATGACTCATATCTGGAGATCTAAGATCAGTGTTCTTCTTTTCCTCTGATCTAGTCAGTATATTGACTAATTATTAAGCCCTTTTTGAATTATCTCCAGTGAGACAAGTGGGAGGTTTTCTTTTTTTTTTTTTTTTTTAAATTAAAATGATTATTAATTAATTATACAGGTAGTGCATAAAATATTGTAGGTAATATTCAAATATTTAAACATCTGTTATGAATTGAAGTAATGGGATTAGGAGCAGGATATAAACAATATTAAATGGGGTTGAAGTATACTGTAATTATCATTTAAGTGATGCGATACTTAAAACAGGTCTCTCCCGATGACCTTAAAACGGCCAGAGTTACCGATCACAGTGATTCTATGTATATAAAGGGGAAATAATAATAAATTCCCATTATATATTGATATGTTTTTAGATTATAATTTAAGAGTACCAAGCTTTCTCCAAGACTCACACTGTAGTTCTTAACAATATTTTTTGCTTTTGCCACAAGTGAAACACAAATACCACTGGAGGGCCTGTTGCTTGGCAACGTTTCTACCAGAGTTGCAGGAAGGTGTGAATGTGGTTTTGTGAACATCCGGTCTACTCGCTTTCCTCTCTTGCTTTCTTTCTCTATCTTACTCCTTTGTGTACGCTTTGCTGGGCTTTGAACAACAGGATGGCATTGAAAGTCATACATATCTAAAATGAAGGGCATTAAGGTCAACAGATGTAACTGTTTTCATTAAGCTGCTGTTGTAATTTTTGTAAGCTGTATAAAAAGAGGAACTTTTGTAAACTAAAAGGAGATGTTGAGATCAATGAGGTCACCCTGTTGTGCTGATGTTAAAGCAAATTGTCCACGTCATGTCATTTTTTAATTGTTGTTCACAGTAAAAAAAAAATATATATATATATATATATATATATATATATATATATATCTACGTATTGCCTATTATGAAGGATATTTATATGGGTGCACACTGGATGTATATGTGGATCACAATGAACTACTCATCTCGATATCATGTGGCCAGCCAACACAAAAATAACTACCAACTCACACACACACACACACATGTACTTCCTCTGCAGTTCACTTACACAGTTCTGTTTACTATCTGCCAAAAGATATAGATCAGTCAGCTTTTGAATCAGTCAGCTTTGTGCTTAATTATTTTTAAATATTTTAAATATTGTATCTCTCCTTTTATGTTCATCTAAACAGAGTGGTTTGTGATTTTAATGGGTCATACATTGTTCAGGTTTCTCTCACTTCTGTTCAGTACTGATTTTTTTTTTTTCTCTTGGTGGATGAAGAGGTCACCATGTTTGAATAATTTTGAAAGGTACTTTTCTATGCACAGAATGACTCATCTTTAAACGTTTAGATTTCCCTGGGTTGAAGATGAACACGAGTTTTGAAAAAAAAAAATAATTATGTCAGGCTATAAAATCCAGTTTATGTGAAGGAACTGAAAAGGTTTGTTTAACTGTGGAAATCACCAAAAATGCTAATTATTTCTGATATGATTAACAACATTTAAACAAATACACTGCAGATAGCAAGTCTCAGATGTCATTGCAACAGTAATCACATTCCTACATTAAAACCAGTCCACTCGAACCCTTCCACATGATGCTAAGTAGATTTGCCTTTAAACAGATATAAACAACTGGTTTAACCAAATCCAACCTGTCGAAAAAAGTAGTTCCTGTCTAGTCATGTGACTTCCTCTCATTCAGAGTTCTTCACTCAACAGAGCAGAGAGAAAGAAGAGCTTTCTGTCTTTCTTCCTCTGGTTGGTTTTGTTAGTGTGTAGGGTACAGTGACAATAGAACTGACACACATTGGTGTAGCTGCATTGGTGGAGCTGTTTCTTACCTCAACAGTTAGAATTGTGTTCCTCAAGTGAAATCGCCCCACTCTGCGCACAATGTTACGGAGGAAACCATCAAATGCTTCAGAAAAGGAGCAGGGCCAGGTGCAGAAGAAAAAGGTGAGAATTTGTCATTTTGTTTGAGTAGTGTATCTTTGTTGAAGAGGAGGAGGACAGTAGTAAAGTGATAATAGACAGAATCACGAATTAGAATTAGAGTGTTGTAAGTTACATGAATTGAATGTGTGTGTGATAACCATACATGATGCCCTATGGTGAAACGCAAACAGTTAAAATCTCCTGATTATGATATGAATATCATAAGTTCTATACATGTAACTTCAGATTAAACACCAGTTTTATAGAATCTAAACATGCTTGAAGTGATCTGAAGAGTAATAACTTAATAGTTGACCATCTTGCTTGGGTCAAATTGTAAAGGTTGTAAGGGAACCAAATCTAGTCCTCTCAAGGACTAGAGAGACTACAGAGTTTTTCTCATCGCGGTATTATTGTTCAGGTTGAGTTGCATGGCTGTGCAGCATTTCCTGTAGAGACACAAACCGTCATACATCCTGAATTTATTCTTGTCTCATAAGCGTCAATGTGTCTTGTGAGCTTCATGAAAAGGCTTCAAAGTGACATTTACGTTTGTGCTTAGAGCTTGCTTATTCTGATCCTTTTCATTTACAGGGAATCTTCACCTCCTACGCTTAACTCCACTAACCCTGTTTTTTTACTTCATTGTCGTCTTTTGTTCATCAACCACAAGTTTCAGTCAAAAAAGGCCAAATGGCAAAGCTCTGGAGATTGTTGCCATATCTTGAAAACAGCACTTAAGGGATTTAATGTACATGCTAAAGAATATGTAATCAGAATATTGAGTGGAATCAGATATACAGTACCATTATACTGATAACAAATATTTTTAAACATAAGACTGTCGCAATTGTGTGTAACCAGAGATGTAAAAAAGAAAAGGATAGAAAAGAAAAGAAAAGAAAAGAAAAGAAAAGAAACTGGGTCAGATGTTTGATTTAGTCATGATTCAAATTTTAATGCAGCATTAAAATTTACATACTGTGCACTAATAATCTGTATACTATGTAGATCTGGGGAAATCTGCTCAAAATATTTAAATACAAAAATTGATTTTAAATGATCTATTAACCAAAAGACAGAAAGTTTTTTCTAATAAACGGATTGGCAGTTGTTCTGGTTCAGCACTGTGTGGTTTGGTTAAAATGTGATAGCCTTCATTTTCTTGGTACTATGTGACTGTTTCATATCTCCTGTCATAATTTGTGCCACTTTATCTCAGCACAGGAAGTGAGTGTGTACGTCACTGCTTTTGCAAAACGTTTGCAGACTAGATCCTGGAAACACATTGCTCTGTCTTGAAAGCAGGCTACTGCATACTTACTTACTGACATACCTATACACTTATTTACTTATATACTTACTTACTTTATTTCTTACACTTATTTACTTATATACTTAATTAATTACTTATTTACCTACTTACTAACTTATACACTTACTTATTTACTTGCTTACTTACTTACTTACTTACTTTTACACTTACTTACTTACTTACACAGTTATTTACTTATATACTTAATTAATTACTTATTTTACCTACTTACTTACTTACTTACTTATATACTTACTTACTTATACACTTACTTAATTACTTACTTATACACTTACTTATTTACTTGCTTACTTACTTACTTACTTACTTACTTACTTACTTACTTACTTTTACACTTACTTACTTACTTACTTACTTACTTACACAGTTATTTACTTATATACTTAATTAATTACTTATTTTACCTACTTACTTACTTACTTACTTACTTACTTACTTACTTATATACTTACTTACTTATACACTTACTTAATTACTTACTTATACACTTACTTATTTACTAGCTTACTTACTTACTTACTTATACACTTACTTAATTACTTACTTATTTATAAACTTACTTAATTATACACTTACTTACTTACTTACTTACTTACTTACTTACTTACTTATACACTTACTTAATTAATTACTTACTTAACTTAATTAATTACTTATACATTTACTTATTTAATTGTACACTTAATTACTTATATGTATAATTAAAAGTTATTTAGCATGATTGTTAGCAGTCACAAAACTCAACCCTGCTAAGTGCTATAAAAAAGGAGCAACTCTTTGTTGCCATCATTAAAGTTGTCGCTGAAAACAATCTTTGTCTCACAGCGGAAATATGAACTTTTGAGTACCTTTTATCACTGTCAAACTTGTCTGAATAGATTTTGTGTGTGTCAACAGCTGACACTGCAGAGGTCCAGCAGCTTTAAAGATTTCATGAAGCCCAAACCATCTTCACCTGTGGTGAATCCTGATTTGTCCCTGGAAGAGTCGGTAAGATTGTTGCATTTACACATGCTAGTCAGTGTTTCTGCACCGAAAAATCATAACTTTTACACATGATTATGTGAATTATATAAAACTGCTTGTAAAAAATATGTAGCTGACTTCATATGAACAGTATTGGTCACAGGGCAAAAAGAGTGATTCTTCTTAAAATATCACATCCCTAAAAAAATATACATTTATAGTTAATAATGAATACATTTATATCATGGCATTAACATTATTGAAATGATAAAACATGATTATTTGAAATAAAAATCGCATGTGAAATATTAAAAACACACAGCAAGATGTGCCCTCTGTAGCAAGAACAAAAAGCTGTGTAAAATTCACATGCCATTTGTCATTATCCAAATTTTGTTTTTCATGGATTTGTCAAATCCTTGTGAGTTTTCGACAATGGTAGAAAACACTTTTTTTTTTTTTACCTAAACTTGATTTGTAATTGGGTATACAGATGTCACGGACACATTCATTGTGTTTTTTTATACATATAAATACGAATTCATTTATTGTCGTCATATACAAGAAGATCATATAAGCTCATAGCAATTTAAAAAGTTGAGAAAGTTTGCTAATAACTCCTTTGCTCCATTTTAAATAATATAGCAGCCTTGTGGGTGTCTAGAAGAACATCATCAGGGTTATCAGGGTGAAATTAAACAGTGACCTATAAACCACAATGACTCTATTTGAGACTTCCTAGTCAGGATTTCCTTCGTATTTGAGCTAGCCAAGCATAGAGCCTGAGCAAGCTTCTGAGAAAAGCATGCAAATTTGACACCTTAAAGCTAAATATGAATGTTTGCATACTGATCTCTGAATGCTAATATATGATTAAACCATAATCACAAAGCCCTGTAGACTGTAAAGTAACAGTTAAGTAAATTAGAAAAAATAACTGTTTGCCACATCACTAGTACTGGTGACCACTCCTCTTCTGCAACCTCTGCGGGATGTACATACTGTAGCTCACAAAAGCCAGCTTGGTTGTCACTGTGGTAATGACTAATTGTAAACCACATGAAACATTCATAAGGGCTGACCTTTGATATACATTTAATCATTTAATTACATTATAACTTTGTATTTGTAAAGTATAAATTCAAGAAGTAATTGAAATAGAGACTGAGAATCGAGTGTAACCTTGTTGCCTTGTCATACTTTATATTAACACAATGTTACACAAGAAAAACAAAAGCCAGGAAGCTGAGGATATATTTAAGAAATCAGACATGAGTTTCCCTCCAGCAAGCACTCATTACCGCGTGACCACGCCAACAACAATGTAAGACTCTGTTATAAAAATGTAATGAAAGTCAACGTAGCATGCAGACAACAAAACAATGGTTGTTTCATTTATTTATTTATTTATTTTTAAGTCTTGTGATACTTGGTGATCCTGCGGATCCTGTGTGTAAGCATTTCATTGCATATCATACTGTGTAGAAAGAAACACATCAGAGACTAAAATTACAACACTCTTGTTTCCTCTACTGCTGTTTTTCATAGAACAAAGACATGTATGTATGTATGTATCAAAGCACATGGTTGCAAAACTGTATACCCATCCCCCACACACACGTCAGTCTATCTGTGCTGAGTGTACTGAGCATCAAATTCCACCTAGTAATAGTAAAAGTGCTAAATGTAAGTTTCCTCATTTGGTGAGGTTAAACATCTACAAACTCTGTTACAAAACTAACCTACATATGTTTTGTGAAATTCCCCTTAGCTACCAGAGGGTGAAGTCCAAGAGAACACTGAAAAAAACAGTGGAAAGTTAGGGAAGAAATGGAGGAACGTCATCACCCGCACAATGACACGGAAGACATCCAAGATGGTACAAAAGGTTCTTGCAGAGGAAGGGGTGAGTTTAGAAAATGCTCAGCACTGAAATGCCTGAACAGGTAGATCAGTTCTTCAAAAAGAGGAAACTTAGTAACTGTAGTACTGATGGAAATGATACAGCTCACAAACCATTGGTTATGTCTCCCTCTTCTGGGTGATCATGGAAAGTCTGCAACTGTGTCTGAGTCTGTGTTCTGTCTGTCTTATATCTTTTTCTGTGCGATCAGCCATAACATTAACACTGATTATCACTGATATCCTCCTGAGACCTGGACTCTACTGTTGTGTACATTGCAATTTCTACTGATTGTTCCTCTTTATTCATAGCTAATAACTATTCATTTAATTAATGTCCTCAATCAGGAAGAAGTTTGGCTAAAGGATTATAGTCCTCATATGAGTATGGTGCCAGGATATATAGATACAATAAGGGTGGGAGGAAATGTCGTGTTCTTATATGAGGTCTCAAGAGAATATGCCAGTCATCAGTGGACAGGATCAATCTCATTCATGGCCAGCTTGTCTGGTCCGAACCCACAGAAAACCGTATGTAGTGCAAACTGCTGAAAAAAGTTAATGCTGGCCATAACAGAAAGGTATCAGAACACTCAGTGCTGCCTATGCTGCTCGCTGCCTATGGGGCTTAGCGGGAAAAAAATTCAAGGTTGTTGATCTGACCTCCTAAGATCGCAATCCAGTTGAGTCAAGTCAAGTCAAGTCAATTTTATTTATATAGCGCTTTTAACAATTGACATTGTCGCAAAGCAGCTTTACACAATAAAAAGAAGTAAGTCTGTATGCAATGTGTATGAATCAAAATGATAAGATTGAGCATCCATGTAATGTGCTGCACAAACAGGTCTGAAGTATGGAGGCCCCACCTTGCAACATACAGCCCTTAAAGTCTGCTGATAATGTTCAGGTGCCATATATCTCTTGTGGAGGTATGCCTCGAGGGGTCATTAATCTTTTGGTGGCCCAAAAGAAAACCACACAATACTGTATTGTGCTTAAATGTTATGGCTGATCGAAGTATGTTTTAATAACAGACTTTCATATATATATTTTTTTCATTTAATTTTGTTTTATATTTTTTTATTAATTTCCTAAAATAAAAAAAGAATGTTTTTTCTTTAGATCGAAAGTGGTGAGGATAGTTCTGTGTCTCCTATATCTCCTAATGACTGGGCTCCAGACCTGAGTGCTGGGAACCGGATATCTGTGTGCTCCAACAGTTCCGAAGATACGATTCATTCTCCCCTGTGCCGTCAGCTTTCTGGATGTAAGCTCACATATAACTCCCATTTTATAGAAGATTTTACTTAAAAATTGTAATGTTGCTTAAAGTGCTTCCAGGTACTAATTAGCATTATGCTAATGAGAAATGAATTTTTGTCCCTATATTTAAGATTTTTTTTCAGTGTGTTTAAAAGAAAGGATTGACTACTGTTATTTGTACACAGGTGGGGACAGGCAAAGTCTGGACAGTGGCTTCAGTCAAAGGGACAGTATGGAAAGCACTTATAATGGACCGTTTTGTGGCAGGGCTCGTGTACATACTGACTTCACCCCCAGTCCTTATGACATCGACTCCCTCAAACTACAGGTTGTTTTCTCTACAATGTCCTAACCAAATGAATCAATTTTTTAACTGCTCATGTTTTCACACTTCAAATTTGCAAAAATGTTGATTAGCATGTGAGGAATGTCTTTTGCATGAAACAGTTCCTCCTTTCTTTGAGGAGAGAAGGGATAATGCTGCTACCAGTCTAAAATGTTCCATTTGAAAAACACCTTCTGTTTTACAGTTCAGGGATTATTGAGAAAGTTGGAATAATTTCCTTCTTTTTTTTATCATCACAGAAAGGTGATATCATCCAGATTATTGAGAAGCCACCAGTGGGCACTTGGACTGGTAAGCTCAACAACAAAGTGGGCTCCTTCAAGTTCATATATGTCACCATGCTCCCAGACGAGGACACACCACCAAGGAGGAAGCGATGCCATAGTCAGGGACGGCACAATAAACCCAAACCGAAAACTTTGGAGGAAGTTTTGGATAGGATTGGCCTAAAAGTAAGCCTGAACTGGGTGTGAACATCCCATCACTAATGCACTTATACTTGGATTAATTATCACACTTGCAATGTAAGATTTCAAACAGGGTTCACAGCCATTAGTTTCTAGAAAAATAAACTATTATTTTGATGTTAATTTAACTGATTGTAGGGGTGAGCACTGTTGCCTCACACTTCCAGGGTTTGAGGGTTTAAATTTTGTCTCCAGACTGTGTGCATGGAGTTTGCATGTTCTGTGATTTGCTGGGATCCTTCCAAGTACCCCAGTTTTTTTCTCAAAGACATGGAGCAGAGAGTGATTTATAGTAGTGACCCTAAGCAGGATAAGAGATACTGTACAGATGGTAGATGAATTATACATATTGTTGGAAATTGCTAATTAAAGGTAGTTTGCTACTTTTTTTTTCTGTCTAGGACATGGAATCTCTTCTTTCCATGCATGGTTTCCAAAGTTTGGAGGACTTTAGTGGACTGAAGGAATCCCACCTGAATGAGCTGAACATCACAGATCCAGAGGAGCGCACCAAAATGCTGACAGCCGCTGAACTGCTTCATGATTGTACGTCATTTGATTCTCACTGGCTGTTAGGTTTATTAAAGTCTAGAGGATTTAATAGTCTATAAATAGCTGTTCGTTTTAAACATTTGTCTTACTGTTCACATATAAAAGAGTTAATGCTGAAGACTTAATGCAGCTTATGGAAGACCATGACTGTTCCCTTTTCACAGATGTTCAGTTTCACACCACTTCCCAGAAAATACCAGTGAAAATCTCTTTTAGCCAACACATATTTCAGCCTTTTTTCAAGCAGATAATGAACTCTAATTTAGAGCTTTAATCTGTGTGCTTTCCTGATTATGGAAACTGTTGGCCTGAAGCCCAGTTCTCACGTACATCTTATCACATTGCTAACTGCACAAGCCAGGCCGTGACCTCATCACGGAAGTAGTGATGTTCGACTTACTGTAACTGTTTTTGTGTGGCTGTTTTAGCAACAAACTGGGTCAATCTCAAACTAGTCAACAAAACCCTTCTTCTTTTTCTATAGCTGAAGAAGAGTCTGATGAAGAGAAGGAGAGTGCTGAGGAGAAGGTTGACATGCCACGGGACTCAGGTTGCTATGAGAGCACAGAAAACCTGGCGAATGGGCATGAGGAGGCTGACACAGAGCCCAAAATGGAACCTGGTGCAACTAACAATGTAGAAACCAATCAACAGCTCGAAGCAGTCCAGGAGAAGCTGCAAGACCTGAATGTGGAGGAGTCAGAGTCCTGAGAGCCTTTAATTTATGCTGGAAAAACTCTACAGCTGTGCTTCAGGTACTCCAATTCCTCCACTGATGGATCAGAAGTGTTTGTAGCAGCCCATCTCCCATGAATAACCTACTTCAAATGTAAAGTCATGACTGCTGAATTCCAGTGAATCTGAAAATCTCATTTTATTTTAGGGAGGTTTCATAATGTCGGCACACTGAATGGACTGTTTTCATTATTCTTTTTATCATTCTGAATGTTTTAATAGCTTTTACAGGAATTAAACTGTAAACAGAATAGAAATGGTTGTTATCCATTGGTTCGAGGTTGTACTGTACATTTCCCTGGCTATAATCAAACAGAAATTGGATATGTATGAATTTTTTTTTCTTTTTTTTTATATTATAAAATGTGCTTTTATGGTGGCACTGTGTCCTTGCACCTACACCCCTTGAGGGTTCAATTCCCGGCTCAGATCTGTGTGCATCGAGGAATAGAATAGTCTTGGATTAGACTCCTGGCTTCCTGTGACCCTGTACAGGAAAGTGGTTTAGAGAATGTGAGAGAATGTTGTTATTTTCACAATATTAAATTTTTTTTGCTTATATACAAGGGGCATGTGGGGTGGGGAGAGTGGGGGGATGAGGGGCGCTAGGTAGCTCGGTGCTTAAGGAGATGAACTGCTGATCAGGAGCTCACCAGTTTGAGCCCCAGTGCCACCAAGCTGCCACTGTTGGGCCCTAAAACAAGGTCCTTCACACTCAACTGCTCAGACACAATAGGCCATGGAGCTGGCAACCCAACTCTGTAAGAAAACTGCCACCGTAACGATGGATGTCTCTCCAGATGTAGGGAGCATTGATCTCCCAAAGGCACACCCTTAACTCCCCCATCTCCTGATATCTCTCCACACCATACCATACTTATACAAGAGAACCTGTACTACATTGAAGCTGTAAGTTATGCTTTGTGATATACATGTTCAGTTATGAACATGAATTGTTGTGTGTATGTATGTTTTTCCATATTTTTGTCACTTTTACTGTAATTGCTACATTTGTTTTTGTGTTGTTTGTCTTGTTTTTTTTGTTTTTACAAACCTTTTGCAAATACCATGGACACATCTTTTGATCAAAATGCTTATGCTACAAATTGGATTCTATTATAAATAAAAGCTGTAAAACAAAACTTCATCAGGTATAAAATAATCTTTCTTTTAAACTCATCTAAAATCTTAATCAAAAATTTATAAAGAATTTTGCATCATATATTAATACACCAAGCAATTCAAGCTGCAGCAACTTGGTATCCTTGAACCCTGGGCAGGATATATCAGGATATCCTGTATATGTGGTAAACTTTCAGCATAGTACTGTATATATGGTACACACCAGCACAGAGAACAGGAAAGAGAGAGAGAGAATCAATTCATAGTTGTTTAAAACAAAATATATTTGAGTGGAAAGTTAATTGATATGAGGATTTCTTTAAATTAATTTCTATATTATATCAACAGGCAGACATTTACCTTTAATTGAGACACATTTACATCC
Source organism: Clarias macrocephalus (assembly GCA_011419295.1). Lineage (NCBI taxonomy): Eukaryota > Metazoa > Chordata > Actinopteri > Siluriformes > Clariidae > Clarias > Clarias macrocephalus. The sequence continues at coordinate 39,842 of JAAGKR010001033.1, read as the reverse complement.
AAATCAGTTGAACAGTATGGTCTACATGAAGGAGAATTTTGTTCAGCTGTCTCTTGACATTAATGGAGCTGGTATGGGGAAAAGAGAAACAGTACATACTGTAACAACAGATATATTATTATTATTATTATGATTATACAGATATTGAGAGTTTTCGTGAAAAGAGCCCATTAAGCTAGGTGTACCTTGACTGACAACAGAGTGTATTTATTAATAGCCATCAATTATGATACATGGACAAGTACAATATAGTGAGATATAGTATAATTTAATGAACATACATACATACACACATCAATCCAGCATGTAAAAAGAAGTGAAAAATATGACATAATCACAGTGTTTATACAAAGAAAAAAGAACAGAAACATAATTACCTTGTAATGCATTATAGTGTATATACTGCATTATACACTGTAAACATATATTTCGAGAAGACCATAATTTTTGCTATGATTCAATACATATTAACTCCTACAATGACTTGGCATTAAGACATGATTGATTGTAGATTGACATATCTCATCTGGTTGATCGCTTCAGCTGTACCTCAAAATAATTACAGTGGCCTAATGATTATAAAAACAGACCTCCTACAGATAGCAGTACAGCGCAATCAGCTAATGAATTAATCCTTCACACGACTGTTCACAACAACATACTCACCAGAACATGCTCATATGGTAAGAAGCAACTGATCTTACTACTTTATTTAGCAAATCAGCAAGTTTAATTAATCTGAACAATCTTAAAGCCCGATTAGAAAATGGTGCAACTGCCTCTGTGCTAACAGGTAAAAAGTTTATGTTACACTTTTAAGTAGGTGCAGAATTACTGTATCATTAAGGATCCTGTTGCATCAAATATTAACTGGAGCTTCAAAGTACAAGGTTCTACACAAGCGTTCCATATAAGTAAAAGAGAAAAATCAAAGGTAACAAGGAAACAAATAGTGTTCTTAAAATCAGGCATTAACATTCAAATTTGTGCATTAAAAAAAAAAGTTCCTTAAATATTTCTGTGAATTACTTGGAATCAGGTCAAGTCAAGTCACTAAACAGAGCTGCAGTTTTTAGTCATCCATTTACAGTTTAACTCCAGAGGAAACAAATACTGCACACGCTCTTTTCTTTTCTTTTCATTCATTTGACACGAAGTAGTCTTGTTACAGTGGTCAGAAAAGTTCCAAAATTTTTAAGTATAATTATACATTAAGCCCCCCCCCCTTCCTTTCCAACCCCACAAACAAAACAACAAAAAAAATGCTCTAACTAGCAAAATATATTGCACAGATTTGAAGATACTGTGACTGTAGTAAAGGTTATTTGAATTCGTTCATTGTACACCAACAACATTCTTCCACTAGACATTAGCTTAAGCATACACAAAAGGTGCCTATTCTACCCTACGTACAAATAAAATGTGTCAAAAGAAAAGACACTTGCACAGGTCACAGAATAGCATGGGTTACATATGTTGACCTTCGAAATTATCTTGCATATTATGTCCCTTTAATTCACTTCCCTAAGTCTGGCGATGTAAACACTCTCTTCTCATCCTTGATAAGCTATACTGCTTCTCGGCATGAAATCAACAGGTGTGGAACGATTATGAGAAATGAATTCCATCTATTCTGAGTTTGTTTTTGTTTTTTTTTCTAAGGAAATATACTGCTCACCCAACAGTTGAAGGAAGAGGATGATGGTGTTGATGATGATGGTGGCAGTTCTGGACTGACTTCACTCATTTCATTTGTTGCAATAGAACAGAAAAAACTCTCCAAAAGAATGATGAGGAAATTATTCTGCTTGATGTACATTCTTGGACATTTTTTCACTTCTTGTATCCTCAATATTTTTTTTAACTATGTACATTTATACCATGGCTTGGTTTGTTGATGTTCATATTTTTTGCAGGTCAACATTTCATTAGTGTTCTACTTTAAACGCCATCACTGTAATACTCATCGTACACTATTTAGGTTGTACAAGGACATGGAACTTGAAGGGTTTCTCTGCAAATGGCCTCATGTTGTCGGAGATAGTGCAGCTTTCAGGTAAGGCACTGTTACTAATGTCTGTCAACAACAGGCCAACATGTACAGTATGTGCTGATACTTACACACACCTCACATACAGAGGTTAGGGTGTCCATACAACAATCAGTGTGTTAGGGTGTCCTTTATCTCAGGCTGATCTGAAACACTTTGTACACTGTTCATGTTGATGAGCTCTCTGTAAAGCGCCACATTTTGGTGAACGATATTTAAGAAAACATGGAGTTCGTGTCACTGATCTAGTTGGAGTAATGCGAATGACTGTTATGGGTGTTTAAAAATGGCATCCAGTTGGCCCCACTCTGCTGGTGGGACAGAAATCCACCTGTTTGCATGTGAAGTTTGAACATAGGTGGCTGCTTTATGCCTCTTTAAAAACAATCACCCATATGTTTGTGTTGCATAGGACCTGTTTCACCAAATTCTAAACAAGCTTCAACAGATGTCATGCATCTGCTCAGATGGAATGTTAACTCATGAAAAATAGCCATCAAGAAGTGCTGCTTGAAGGAAAGCATTGCAAGCAGATGATCAGCAAAACAGTCCATTTGTTGTTTTGTCTTTTGTGTGTTTATGCCATGCAGCGGTTCCAAGGGAGTGTGACAGGGCTGTGATACCACCAGAGGCCTTGAACAGTGAGGCAGCCGAAGTTTATATGATCTTCACCTAAACATCGACGGCGAGGAACAGATGCAGCTCTGAGAATCAGAGTCTGTGGCTGTTTGGATTGTTCAACTATGTATCTTCCTCAGTGAAACACCATTCAGAGATTTGCAGCAGAGATCTAGTGGGCTGATTCTTTGACAACAATAGGGTCAGGGCCGATTTTAGGGGACAAGTCTCTTGGGCTGGATGGTTTCTCCTCTTTCGGCATGCTGGCGCTGGTTTTCTGGGCAGTAGCGATGCTGGGTTTGGCCTCATCAGGAGTGTGTTCATTGGGAATCAGAGGTGCTGTGGTTTTCTGTCAGGGAGGGAATAGGAAAAGCAAAAAATGTCTCATTATGTCAGATGGTGACACACGCACACACACACACACACACACACACACACACACACACACACACACACACATGACTATGAATCTTATGCCAAATTTTAGATAACGGCCACCATTTTTTCAACTGCATCAACTTAATTCTCAAACTTCTTCTTAAAACCTCTAAAAACATTTTATTCACGCTCTAATTATATGCACATGTGACGACTGCAATGCATGATGGTGACAGCGCCTCTGCAGGGCATTTGCAATACTGCTGCTGCTCACTATCACATGTGACTCTGAGAAAGGTCACTCCACTGGCTTTCTTTTAAAGCAAGAATACAATCCACAGCCATCCCCTTCCTTTCCAGGCAGTGAACAGCACTGTACCTGTATGCTAACTTCTGTACATCACCTTCAGAGGCGTGGTGTGTCCTCATTTCCATTACACACGTCACTACTTCGGTGTCCTGATTCCTCAGTAGTAATATGAGGTTCCTCCTTCATTCCATCCAGTTTTTCTCGGTTTTCTATTATTTCTATTCGCTCCACAAAATCTAAAGACCTTTTCACAAACTACCTAGGATACCACATTTCACTTTGCACTGACTATCTTTTTTTATTTCCCCAATTACACTTGTGGAAGTTTTGCGCAAAATGGTTTATTACCAGGCAGTTCACTTCAGCATGTCGGCACTGCAATTAGTCAATTTAGTTTTCCAGGTTTTATAAATCAACACATTAAGGTACTCTGAACCGACCTGAATGTAACGCCTAAAGAGTGCTAATGCTGTTCACTTTCCTCCTGTAAGTTCAGCTTGGAGCACAATGCCAGACTCAAAATGTCAGGATTTGTTATGAGCTAGAAGGATATTGGAATAAAATGTCTGCCTCCAAAACCCCCAAAAACAATGAATACAAGTTAGGTCGGGAAACAAGCAGCCACACACACTCACAATCAGAAAAGAGTTTAGAAACTTCCGGTAAGAGTAACAGGCAAAGCAATGCAAATACTTGAAATGTATGCTGTGTAGACGCTGTGAAACTACAGCCATTTTTGTCTTAATACGCTTACACAAATTCTCATCACACATTAATATACACACTTACTGTGTTAGGTGGAACAGGAGCGTTTGTGGAGGCAGTGGCATCAGAAGCACCAGGAGAAGTGGAGATAGAAGATTCTTCCGACGACATCATCCCTCTTCTGTCCAGAACACTGAAAGACAGAGAGAGAGAGAGAGAGAGAGAGAGAGAGAGAGAGAGAGAGAGAGAGCATGAAAAATTGTGTGCACAAACAAAGTGACAGAAGTTAAATGGTTTATATGTACACAGAGACTCAAGATATATTTCAAAGTTTTTTTGAATATTACTATGAACAAGGTTTCTACAGTCGATACCTTGGGTAAGTGGGGCCGCACAGCACTTCACAGCAGTTCTTGACAATGTTCTTGTGACTGTACGGGTTCTGGATACGGTTCTTTCCTGACCACGAGCCTTTTATCTGTACCACACAGAAACAAAACCATTTATAAATGCTGAAAAAAAGGAAAAAATCAAGCTGGCCACACAATCCAGTACCTTTATCAAATACATATCAACTTTGTATGGTAACACAATAATAATAGATTAAATAGAATTTTTTTTTTCCTCAATGGAGAAAGCAGCATTTGGATATGACAATAGATTCCAGACTTCAGGTAGTCACTGTCTGCAAGCGCTTGCGTTTTTATACAGTATATTGTTACTTTGTCCAGTTACTTTCAAGGCTGTGAAAATTCAGAGACTAAGTTTAAAAAAATCCTGTAATTTCTAAACATTTAAAAAAAAATTTTTTTTTTTTTTTTTTGCTAAATACATTGAATCAAAGCTAAAAGTCTACACTTTAATTTCTGGCTTTAGTGTTGGTCTTTAGTAAGTGAACAGCATTCCCAGGTTGGGTTAAGGTGCCTGACTTAACCCCACATGAAAATTCCACGTTGTTGACTTGTGTTATGTTATGTTGTGTTGTGTTCATGCTTCTGTAGCTTTTGCATATGTGCTAAGGTGAGTCAAAAATGATCCGCTCTCTGGCTGTTAAATTTATTTCGATTGACTTTTAGGAGAGACAAATACTTGCTTTTTGATCTACTTTGTCCATGTGTCAACAAGCTTTCGTATTCCCTCATTAAAATTTTTTTTTTTTTTTACCTCGGCTACGAGCCACGGATGCACTACTGTCTTTATTTCTTCATCAGAAGTGACCAAACAAGTGAAAGTTCGTTGGAGCACGATCAGGACAAGTAGAGCATGATTGTTTTTTTCCCCCTCACACCGCAATTATACAGTAAATGAACTAATGTAACATGTTCACACCGAATTATAATGTTTGATATAATGAGTATATAATGTTCAAATTATAGGTGGAGGCCTACAATTCTTTCCAAATCCATTGTACTGGTGTACAGAGGCAAAAGTAAAAAAGTTTTTAAAAAAATTAAAAAAAGGTTTGTCACTGTCCTAATACTTATGGACCCAACCATATATTATATTTAGGAATACATTGCAATTTGCATAGTGAAGCATTTTTACACATTGAGAATATATGTAAGAAGAAGATGTAGTTGGAAGCTATAGTGGGCGACAGCTGTTGATGAGTCTGACACTCTGGGGTAGCAGCTGTCACAGTGTGCGGACGTTCCGGCTTTGATGATTCAGTACCATTTAACAGACAGGGTGTGAACAGTGAGTAGGCAGAATGGGAGGGATCCCTGATGACGTTACTAGACCAGAAAACCTTAGAAAGCATATTTAATGCTTATTAATTGAAAAAATATATATCTGAATTCACCTTATAGACTGTAATAATGAACTTTAAAAGCACCTGTGGATCATAATAAAGTATTATCTGTCATTGAGATTTCATTATCAGTGACTTTAGAGTTAACAGCTTTTTTTTTTTTTTTTTTGGAAATGGGAAATAGTTTTGTGAGATACAACAATTTAATCATCTCTACACAATTTTACATTGCCGCAATATTAGGTGATGTTCACTGTGATGATAGTAGCTGCCAACCTTTACAAACCTTATGTAGGAACTGCACCAGTTAACAGAATTTGTTAGTGCGAGTTATGACTCAAATATCAACAATAACATTAAAAACACTGGCAGGAAAAGTGAATAACATTAACTCATTATAATGGCACATGTAAAGCCGTGGAATGCATTAGGCAGCAAGCAAACAGTCAGTTCATGAAGTAGATGTGCTGGAAACAAGAAAATGGGCAAAAAAAAAGAAGAAGAAAAGATCTGAGCAACTTTGGCAAGGACCAAATTGTGGCGATGACTGAAAATCACGTCTTATATGGAACTGGTGAACTAGGTCAGGTCATGGGGCACTACTCTTACTCATGCATATCAGGAACAAAGGTATCGTAAGCCTGTCTGGTGGATTGCACAGGAAACCTACTGAGGCACAAATTGCTGAAGAGATTGATTCTAGCTATGAGAAAGGTATCAGAACACACAGTGCTTTGCAGCATGCTCGGGATGCGGCTGTGCAGTGCGTGATGAGCCCTGTCCAGTGCCAAAAGTGCCCACAGTGAGCAAATGAGCATCAGAACTGTAGTACGGAAAAATGGAAGGACTTGAGAATGTTTTTAATATATTAATATGAAATAAAAATCTCTCAGTGTATGTTTGAAACAGTAAAATTATTGACTAGTTAACAATGTTTACTGTACTTGGTTTTCTAACCAAAATTTGTCACAAATGGTCACTGAAAAAGGAAAAAGCCTAAAAAAGATTAAATATGCCCAGTACAACTGCAAGTATGGATGTACTTAACATTTAGTACTATAAACGATTCTAATAGTCATAGTGCTATTTAAATACACTGTTTTTTTTTTGTTTTTTTTTAACAGTGAGAATTTTCGACCCTACAGAAGTTAGAAAATATACTGTTATTGCACAATCGGCAAAAAAAAAAAAAAAAAAGTTTTTGCGATGACCACTGCCAACAAAGAGTACTGACTGGACAGACGACAATATTAAGGAAATAAATAGTAGGAATGCTTTTTTTTCACTTTTATGGCCTTGATGATCTGTTCTGAACAATCAACATAACAGAAGGATAGGGCAAACAATGTAAAATACAATCTGTACCAGCATATTACATACCGTACATGGTAGATATATTTAAGGATTGTAAGAATTGTCATCCCAATGACTAGGAGAAGCTGCTCTGGAATTAGCACAAGGGGAGTTCTTCTTTTCCCCTCAAATAAAAATTATGAATGAAGGCACAGATTTCTGATGAAAAAGACTTTCTAATTGTCCGTCACTGATAAGGAGTAACAAGAAAAGTAGCTGCCCTGTGAGATGAAAGCTTAGGTTCAGATTTGAAGGTGCCCTCTGCATCCACCATGCTTTTTGTGTGGGCTGGTGAGTAATCTGCTCCATCACCAGTCTTTATCGATAGGTCTATTATTAGCAAGATCGAATCGACATAAAGTGTGACATGAGCCAATGCATCAAGCCTCCTGGCAATGAGTTTGCCTATTTCTATGTCTTGCTTTTTTATGTCTCTTTCTGAACAGGAGCAGTAATATAAGCTGGAAAAGCATTATAAAAGCATTATTTTAGTACAGAGTAAACACCCAATCGACCGTTTTCAAAAGGAGGGAGTATAAAAGGAAAGTGGATTCCTCACTGCATCAGGCCAAGGTGACGGCTTCAACACCGTTGAGATTCTGCCACAATTCAACGCTTAACTGAATCTTTTCATTCATATTACAGGAAGTGTCACAAACATGTTCATGCACATTCAATGGTTGCCACTCACATCTTCATTGGTCGTCTGGTTGAGGGAGATCAGGTACGTATGGAAGCCAGTCAGTCCTACCACAGACCACAGCGTGAAGAAGCACACCAACACCTCCACCACAGTAGACAAGACAGTTAAGGAAAATTAGTACACCTCCTAGTGTGCAATTTGATCAAAAATGTCTCCTGCACACTCCAGTATATGATGCATAGTGTTTACTCTGCAAACAGCTCTAAATAGAGCTTATCAGAATTTTCCATGTTACCATACAGTATGTCCAGCAACCAAGATATCACCTGAACTGCGATACTTTATCGCCTTAATATTTGAGACTCATTTCGGATGTGTTAAAGGTTGTATAAAACAAAATAAAAGTGCTGAGGTTCAGGGATGAATATATGCACAGCATAGTAATGAAACTGTTGCTGTTCAAAGACAAACAAATGATTTAAGAGGGCATGTGTCCTTTAGTTTATTGCTTCCACAATTTTTATCGCAATACTGAGAGTTTATGTAAGAGTTTTAATGCATATTAATGTGGGCTGCTCTTGAAAGGATATGTCCCAGGGGTTTCCTTAAGAGTGTTCACAAATCCAGAATCCACTGATCCTGTGGAGCACATGACACAGACACAAATAGCTTTAGATACAACTAGAGAAAGGTAAATTGTGACATACCTGCCTGATTATGCATTTCCTTCAATAAGATCAGAGCAAGATGAAATGATTATAAAGTCATGCTTTAAAGATCCCATACTTTATTGACATACTGTATTTTACTAACAAGTTAACATTCAGTAGCTCGAGGAGACCCTTTGACAAGTCTGTTAATGTTCCAGCTGAAAAACCTTCAGACAATGCATTGTTTTTCATACTATGGACTCCCTTTTGAAGGTGTCATTTCAATGTCTATACACAGTAAATGAACTACTCCTGAATAACCAAGGGAAGAATATCTTCTTATATGAGGTCACATTAATCTTATTGTCTTGTCTAAGCCATGAAAAGAAATGGAAAAAGAACCAAAAGTGTGAATTTTTTTTGTTTGTTTGTTTGTACATGCACACTAGAGACCCATCGAAATGTATAAAAATGATTAAAAAGTTCATTTTAATAATGGTTCCCCATTCAATCTGCACTCTGCCTTAAACTATGATTACAAGCTTTGAGCTAATAAGCTGACTACAGTACAAAGTGGAATTCTCTTGCTGCTTCCTGGCCCTTCTGAATTGTGCATTCTTTCCTCCCTCTCTCCCTTATTCCATCTGCACACCTGTCTTTCAGCAGGAATATAGGAAGATAAAAGCCATTGATTATAGTTCATTGCTGCACACAAAGTTTTCATATGCAAGCAATCAACAGCTGAAGCTTTTAAATCATGGCATCACTTTTACATTTTGCTTTTTTCCCACTGTTTGCGTTGTAATTTTTCCTCCATTTAAAACGGCATATTTTGCTTAGGACATATGCACACACACAAGTGTGAAGATTCCCTTGACACTCACGTAGTACGACATGAACAATGTCGAAAGTGAAGATGTAGATGGTAAGGAGGGAGAGAGAGAGTGTGAACAGGTAGAAGTAGCGGTAATTCCTCTTCCCCACACAGTTTCCAACCCATGGGCAGTGATGGTCAAAGCGATCTAAATAGAGAGAGAGACAGAGAGAGAGAGAGAGAGAGAGAGAGAGAGAGAGAGAGAATTCAGTCTCAGATTTGCTACTAAAAATAGAAATATACCAAATGCTGAGTATTAATTTTAAAAATATTATAGTGAATTAAACACACGAACTGCAACAAATGAAATGACGATCACCTACGTGAAATAATGTAGGTACTACATAATTCATTTCTTTTTTTTTTAACTTATGCAGCTATTACTGTCTAAAAATAATATCACCATATTAAATATAAGTGAGACTACAGCTGTGTCGATGTATTTTAAGGAGGTTAGTTTAGTAGCTAAACTAATTGAGTGCATTGTCAAAAAAAAAAATAATCTGACAAATGTGGTAGAATAAAATTTACAAATAAAAAATGACAGTGTAAAGTAAATATTCTGTAAATAAAGTTTGATTTCTGTAAAAAGAAAAGTTTAATGCTTTCGGGGTCCCATTAATGATCTCTGGTCCATATAAATCATTTATGGAAAACTGTTACATGTGGCCAGACGCAACACAGAACATAAAGCATAGCAGAAGCACTACAGTTCCTTTATTTACACATTTGTCCTTACACAAAACATGAGGAAGGGTTCCCTTTGAGGCTGTTTCTCCTCCTGTCATCTCAGGAAACTTTTCCTTCTACCATCAGAGGTGGGTAGTAACGAGCAGGGTTGGAGGACGTTACATATTAAAGTAACTAATTACATTACAAATTTATTGTCACTAAAAAGTAATCATTTGCATTACAAAAGTAACGAGTTAGAGTACTTTTCCATTACAGAAAATTAAAATTCCTTTGTGCTTCCTCATGCACGTTGTTTTAGGCAAGACCTTTAAAATGATTCTACCATCATCACTCAGTGAAGTTGAACTACTAATACTCCTATTTCACCTACGCGGTTTTGCGCGTACGGTTCATCATGATTCACCGCGAGTTTTGGCTCTGTGATTACGTTTCCATCTTTCCGCGCATGAGGTCGTCGCGGAAGCTCGCGGATCTTGCAGACCTTCGCGGGTCATGGTGCCCAACACCGCTTCTCACTGCGAGGCAACCCACATAGGAGGCGCAGGTTATCAGGGGCGGGGCTTGCAGGACGACTTTCACACACACGCACAAATGACTGCTGGCCGGCTCATGGATTACATAAATTGTCTGAATAACGGATTACATTTTTGAAAATAACTGAGTACTTAAATGGCGGACCTAATGCGTTAGATCACTCGTTACATCAAAAAGTAATACAAGTAATCTAACGCGTTACTTTGTAATGCGTTACACCCAACACTGCTAACGAGTTACATTACATTACAAAACAGACAAACACTTCAGCATATAAAAACTTGACTCCTAACCTGAGGAAACATGTCGCGGGAGGTTTAGCTGTTTCATTGAATGATGCAATGTTAGCATATATAATCATTATAAATTCTAAAAATATAAATCGGATATAACGATTTAAACACAGTTACTCAGTACTTTTCACTGAATACGTTTTTACTCTTACTTGAGTAATATTTTGGATGACTACCTTTTACTTCTACTTGAGTAATATTATTTTGAAGTTCAGTTACTCTTATTTAAGTCATTTTTAGCTACTCTGCCCACCTCTGCGTATAATCGTGTCTGGCTTACTCATTAGGGACCATTCGATAGAGCTATAATTTTATGCATTTCTTAATTCTTTTTTCTAGATGAGGAAATAGTTTTGCAAAGCTGCTCTGTTACTATGTGCCTTATTAAAAGCCTTACACAAATAAAATTAAACTGAATATTATTAATTGCTGATCATTGAACAGAAAACTGGAACGCTGCATCCTTTTTGTAAAGGGCATATTTAAATTTTGTCCCTAAACCTTAAAAGAACACTCAAAAACGTAACCTTGAATATACTGCGATGAGAGTATTTCAGCCTATATTATTCCTTAGCCTGTCCATTTAAAACTTTATGATGCTGTTTGAGGATATTTTGGAAAATGTTTGCAATGCCATCTTAAATTACACTGATTGTAGCATTAATAGGACAGACAAACAGACAGACAGACAGACAGACAGACAGACAGATAGACAGACAGATAGACAGATAGATAGATAGATAGATAGATAGATAGATAGATAGATATTGTCCAGAATATTTTAGTTTTCTCTATAATTCTCCATGCTTGAAGATTTTCATGTTGGGAATTCAACAGTCATTAACTAAACCATGATAAAGGTAAACTAAGCTTCTTCACATCGATAACTTCTAAAACGCTTAGCCTCTGATGTGAAAAAGTCAGTATCAAATAAGTATCAGGTATCAGCCTACACTCAGAGCTCCTATACCTGTATCAAATCACAGAACAAAAAAAACGAATCAATGCATCTCTAGCTCGAAGGCTTACTGGAAGCAAATGGTATCTCTGAAGACAATAAAAGCTCAATTTCTTTGTGGAGAATTCATTCAAGATCTATAAGATCATCCCTGCAAGAAGCACTTAACCTGAAAACACACGATATTTGTCTGCACCTGGGAATGATTAGGAACTGGAACAAATCAAAGGAATGCCCTACAGAGCTGCAAAGGAAACAAACCACTTCAGCTAAATAGCTTTGTGCATTTCTGGTCTACATACTCATCACCAGTCCTGGCCCCTGGGCATCGTCATTGGAAGATGGCTGGCTGCTCTGCGTGTGCATGTGTGTATAACTGTAGACGGTTCTGCAGGTGCATACAGCCCAGACAGAAAGCCCTGTGTTCACAATGACTGTGCAAAGGGGGAGGAAAAAAAAGCATTTCTTCCCCGACAGCTCATAACCTCGGCGTGTATGCCTGCTGCCTCACCCCTCATCAATTTAGGATTAAATATAGCACGCTCGAGTCTATTGAGGAGGTGCCACGTGGTTCGTTGCAGACACTTGCCACCCCCTTCATGCAGTAGCCTAACAGAATATCAGGATATTTAAAATAAAACAAGCCAGACATGTCCATACCAATCATTTAATCCACACACATGCTACTTTCTAGCACTTTTATCAAACAACCCCCTGCATGTTATCGACTTCGCACTGTTAGACATACATAACTCATTTACAGTACAAAATGCCCAGGAGGAGCTCGGAGCATCACCAGAGACCTCATGCACTCCAACTACTGCATGTCTACTCTGCTGCAGTGTCGAGGGAATTAACCTGCTATTCAGTCGCGCACAACCAGACTGAGGGACAGTTTCTACCCCACAGCTGTCAAGCTGATGGTTCCCACTCATACACACACACATTGTCCTAGAACTGCTGTAATACTAGAATATTGTTACCCACTCAATCAACACGGTGTATATCATATCATTACGCAATAAGGACTGGAATGCAATACCATGTCTGGCTGTAGAGCAGCACATACAGTACACTGCATGGACCAAATACTGTATGTGGACCCCTTACTACTATCTCAGTCATATGGGACACATTTAAAAAGATCATGGACGTTAACACAGATTCATTTCCCTTTGATGTTATAAGAATTTAGATTTTGGAAAGAGGTCTATGGAGCATGACTGTAGAAATTTGTGCACGAGCAGCACACAGATCAGGCAAAGATGTGAGGTGAGGATGTCGCTTAGTCTAAAAGCTGTTTACTGAGGTTGAGGTCAGGGCCAAATACAGTACACTCTTTGTTTTTTAGTACTTTGCTATAGATTTTTCTTTTTTAATATTTCTTTATTATTGAGTCTACAAAAACATTTCTGATTTTCAAACATCAGTATTCCACCACGAAATGTAAAGTTACAGAATAATATCTGTGTGCAGAAAAGAATGCAGCATATTATATAAGCGACCACTTTTTAGACAAAAAAATCTTGTCTATCTGTGTTTTGCATGCAAAAAAGAAGCAGGTGCAACTGCCACAGTCCTCTGAAGACCTGTAGCTGGTTCTGCAGGATGCTCAGTGAAACATAGTAGCTAATTCTTTATAAAACTGCATAAACTGTAGAGGACACAAAAAATGTTGTCACACCAAATACCGCTCACTCTGCTTTATCCTTGCCCTTTAACCTTTAACCTTCAGCATTTATTTTTGCACAGTACTGTCTGAGGTTGGCTTGATGAAATAGGTTGGAAATTTCTAAAGTAAAAAGTACATTTTTAAAGTAAAAGAAGAAATCTATACTTTATGTGTGATTCCAAATTTTGGGGTGTGGTGGTTGATAATTGAGTTAAATACTCAGTCAAAATAGTTAAAGTTGTAATAGTTGTAAAGTTGCTTATTCAACCTTTGTTCAAGTCAAATACTTAATCTAATCAAAACTATATAACTACAGATTGACAGATATAAACTGACTAAAAAACTCTACAAAGAAAAAAAAACACTAAATACATTTTAGATTTTTTTTATATCAATAACACAGCCATCAGACAGCCAATCCAATCATAAGCATAGTGAAAACAAGACTACAGAACAATATAATTCGTAAACAAATTATCCAGATCAAGTTTTGCTGTTTTACTGAGCGATCAATCTCTAATCAAATAAGAAAATTTCAATCTCTTTCAGATTTCCTACTTCTAAGCAAAGTTCTTTGGAAAAACAAGCTGGCACAAGGCGAATATACTTTGATCAATTCCACACAAACATCTTGGTAAAGTGGTTTCATTTTTCCATTAGTCTTTCAACAGCCATCATCAGCACTAAAACTATTACATTTCTGCAAATCTCCACTGGTTGCACTTATCAACTGGTGCCTGAGACTGCCCCAAGTGAAGGTGCACACACACACACACACACACACACACACACACACACACACACACACACACACACACGCACGCACATACATACTGTATGCATGCATGTGTTGAGTGATGCGTACAGCCATGTCCTCCTCGTGGGGAAAAGTTTAAAAAAATAAATAAATAAATGCTAGATGCTGTGACAAAAAGTCGCACATAAATTCACTTCTACTCAATATTTTGATTGAATTTCATAGTTTTCATAGAATACGCACCATTTTCAAAGTATGCTTTGGAGTAAGCTATTATGAGTCGCGCTGTCGTGTCTGTGCATTGAATGTTGGGCTTGTAGCTGCATTATGGCCGTTACTGTATACACAGTAAACTATTGCGTTGATTGGTTCTGTTGAATGACGCGTATAACCACGCCCACCTCAGGGGGAAAAGTGAGAATGGGTTTAAAAATAATAATAAAAAAGCACTGAATGCTGTGACATAATATGCCACATCACTGCTCATAAATTCAGCTGGACAGACATACAGACAGATATACAGACATAAAGTCCTTTGGCGATCATCTTCTTCTGGGCATAGCCTATAGACACACAGGGGGCCGCACACACACTCTCGTGCAAGCACACACATGAGCTTGCATCCTTATACACTCACCCTCACTCACACACACACTTTCACCCGCACTCAAGCACACTACACACATCAGACTTACCCACACAGTTGTCACAGATGCTACAGTGGGAAGCACGCGGAGGACGGAAGATCTTGCAGGTATAGCAGTACTTCAGCTTAACAATCTGGTTGTTGATCTGCACGTTCTTGATGCGGGGAGGTGGGCGCTGTCCAGCCGGCACGCTACCATTAGCTGCTTCTACAGTATATGATGGGGAGAAATTTAAATGCGTCAGTGTGGGGTCAGGTCACGAAGGTCACGAAGGTCATGAAGGTCATGCAGGCATGATGTGTCCTGATACGGAATAAGTAAATACGACATGAACATGTACAGTTAACAATGTACACAAGCGCATACAGACTTTAACAGGTTTTAGAATTTAAGTCAGGTGTAAAAATTTCTGTTCATTGAAAAGCAGGATTAGAGTAAAAACAATAACATTTAGCTCTTGAGAATAAAAATCATTACCCAGGGACCAAAAAAGCTGCCAGTTTTACAACAACATATCAATTCTGCAATCAATTCAGTAAATCCCTCTTTATTTCATTACACATATAATCTTAAGCTTTTCTTGGTCTGTTGCTGCCTCCACAATTTGTGCTTAAAGGGCAGAACATTTTGATTGGTGGTGCTTACTGGTTTTCCCATCATTGCTCTTGCATTAAAAAGCCAACAGCTTAACGTTCACTCGGGTGCAACCTTAAATCAGTTGAGGGTACAAAACACCACAGCTGTCTTTAGATCAACATGCCTGTAGCCTATAAAATCTATAGCACGTCTGCTCTCAGAGGCAATGTGTGTTCACACAAGGGCTGCACAGTAAACATTGCCCTTTACGATACTGATGTTGCGAAATGTTTTAATATGTGTGAGAGGAAAAAAAAAAAAAAAAAACATTTGGTCTTGGTCAGATTAATGCAGGCTGAGTTTTAAACCTGATCCAACATGATTAAAGCTTTTTAGGGTTATTTATTTGAGCACCAGACTAGAGTGAAAGTCGACACTTATTCATCGTTGCTCCTTTCTTTCTTCTGAGAAGAAAAGCTTATTGGAAAACATAAAAGCCAGGTTACTAAATTATAAAAAGAAATAGATGCCTGCTATGCTCTAGAAAATTTTTGGAAAATGCTACACACTTCATATGTATTAATAAGAAATTATGACTGTAAGCTTTTCTAGTGTCTACAACAAGAGATAGCTTGTTTGCTGTAAAACCCTATATGTATAAATATTATATTTTCTTAAGATATTGCATTATATTTATATTACACTGTGGCCTTGCACATCCAGGCTCGAGGGTTCGATTCCCACCTCGGGTCTGTATGCATAAAGTTTGCATGTTTTCCATGTGCTTGGTGGGTTTTTTACCGGGTACTCCGATTTCTCCGGCTTCAGACATGCAGGTTAGGTTAATTGGCGTTCCCAAATTGGCTGTAGTGCATGTATGTACCCTGCAATGCATTGGCACCCTGTCCAGTGTGTGCCCCACTTCATGCCCCGTCCCCTGGAATAGGCTCCAGGCCCCTGCCATCCTGTTAACAGGATAATGCAGTATATAAGACGAATGAATGAATGAATGATTGAACTGTTTTGTTCTGAAACCATACTCAGCCATTTATTATTATTATTATTATTATTATTATTATTATTAGTGCCCATTATTGGACTTAAACCCGTTCAAAATCTTATGGGCTTTAAGGTTTGGATGCCGAACATGAGTATACCATTTCATTTAACCTAATGTAAGGCATTTCACAATGACAGCAAGGAGCAATATACAGTAGTTGCAATCTTTGTTCTTTTCTTCAACATGAACATGACAGAAGCTGAAAATAGACAGAAAAGAATTTTGCTTCAAGCAATAAACTCTTGTGTTCAGCAGACTTCTTTCGAATGCAGGCCATTAAAACTGGGCATATAAATATGCTATGTCAAAGTGAGGAGTCAAAACTAGGATTCAGCATCCCAGGAAAATTACATAGTAAAAAACAAGGCCAAATCCTACAAGAAACACTTTGGTATATCTTTCAGCTCTATAAAAGTCCAGGTTTAATGCATATAGATCACTACAATGGCGATGACACCTGCTCCTAAATATAGCTGAACATTAGCAGGGGAGCTCATTTATCAGCTCTGCGCTCGGTCATGTGAAGTACTTCTGCTCCGTCACACCCACTCTTCCTCATGGTGCTGAGGAAAATGAGAGAGTCGAGCATGTGAATCTTCAGCCTAGTCTAAGAGAGCCTAGGAGGAAATGGCCGGGTGGGGGTGGGGAGAGTGGAGAAGATTCGACTACACGCAGCCTGGTGAAGATGGGCGAGGCTCATCATACAGTCGCAGTGGACCACCAGCTCGAGACATAAGGTCACGAAATTATGCAAGACGCACCAACAAGTCCTCACGAATAAATAAGTCATGACTAAAAGCAGATTTTTCTTTGCCTTTACAGTGTGTTTCCACAGTTGGATTATAACTGTTGCTTAGCAGCTTGTTACTAAGCAAAACAGCTCTGATACAAAATAAACTATATGAGATACATTCAATGATACAGTTTCCATAAAAGCTATACTGGACAATGAATACAATATTGTCACTTTGCATCAGTACCAGGAATGTCAAGGTATGCAAAGCTCAGATCATTACATACAGTATCTTGGTTTTGGTCAAATCATTGTGCGTTTTCAGTACAGTGACATGAAAAAAAAGGCCATTTTTCCCATTTATTATTCATTTAACTTATGAACTGTGGCAAACTGGACATAATTTCATGAACACCTATGGAAGGCACATAAAAAGTTTCCAGTTTTTGCTCAGTAAGCCGAGCCTTTACTTCTTGCCAGAGTAAATGGGGTCAGATTAGAGGTCAACTCACTTTTATTCACAAATAACATAAATAAAATAGTGTTGTCTCCCTCTCTTACAGAGTGACATCAAATCATCATGGCTGCACACGGCACCAGAAATAAAGTAACATCTCTTATTTTAAAGGGTTACACTGGATATACAGTACAAGGATTAGCTTTACAGTAATCAATACACAGTACATATACAGAACATTTGATTAGAAAGAAAGAAAGAGATGACTACAGCTTTCTTACAGAAGAATTTTTTTCTTTTTTTTCTTGCTTTTAGATACTAGGTATCTAAACTATGAAACCTATTTGGGGATTTTCTTACACTTTATGTACCACATTGTTCCATAAGAGTTATGTCGGGGTTCTGATAACTTCAGTATTGTTCTACAATGTAGAAAATAGAAAAAAAGAAGGAAAATACCTCGAATGACGAGGTTTGTCCAAAAGTTTTGGGACTGTATATAACTTGAAATAGATAGTCATTGAAACCTTATGCATCAGCTAATTCTGAATACAATCCAATGACAAACTTTAAAATGTATTTATTTATATTTAAAAATCTAACCTGCCCTAATATAGAAATCGTGCAGGCCTCTTAAAGTGTTCAACTATCGTAATATTATTATGTGTTGGGAGAGGACAATTCCATCCTTTCCAGACTCTCTTAATCCATCATCTATTGACTTTATAAACATGCCATATCAGACACATAAAATGGTTGACTTAGCTGACACACAATGTTTATAAAATGGCTGGAAACTGACTTTGTGCTTACCGCCATTTGTGCATTAATGTTATTTCACAGTCATAAACATACATATGGAATGTCTGACTGTCTGTTTTTTAACAAACACACTGTTGTTTTGTTCCATAATATAAAATGCAACATGTATTGCCCCTTCAGTATTATCTCAAATAAGAAAACAAAGATGCCCTACGAGGTTAAAAAACATGTGAGTAGATGTACATACTGTATGCTCAGAGCATGCAGACGGACTGAATCTGCCTGACAACTAAATCATCACCATCCTGCTTCTATCCTGAGGCATGTAGACATGCTACCGTTGACGTCATTATCCTCTCTTTCATAATTATGAAATCCTGAAAACACTCACCGATCTCCATCTCAATGAAGTTAGCTTCCTCAGGCAGGGCACGGGGGAGCACGCCTGGGTCACTGAAGCTCGTCCTTAGCAGCATAGCCATGACAAAGAGGAAGAGAACCACGGCAAAGACTGGGATGGCTGCAGAAAGGTGGACAGCCAGGTATGGGCATCTGCAAATGGTCAAAATGCAAACATTGTATTAAATCACCCGTGAAAGGTATGAAATCACAGAGTTAATACAATTACAGATTCGATGTTGGAACATGCCAGAGAATCAGAAGATAACCTCAGATATGCCGAACACACAACAGGATGCCTGCTAGGCTCAACAATTCCGCAAAAGTAAACAGAGGAAATGTGTGCTGTATATCTCAGGAGATAAAAAAAAAATAATTAAACGGCACACACTGCCTGAACCCATCTCATAGAACTATTACAAAGTAAAACTACTAAAACCTAGAAAATAAAATGAAAATTATATAGTCTCAGCATCTAGTTCCACAGTGACCCTGGGCATAAGAATAGGAGCAATGTTCAATATTCTTAAAAGTATGAGAAATGAGTGTGTAGGAGCACTTAAGGGGTGCCTCAACCTGTTAAGAGAAGGCAATAATGTACAATACAGCCGCAATTAGTTACTATGGCCCAAAGACACATTACAATTCAACAATGACCATGAAGTTCCCACTACGTCTTAAAAGCATCGAAGACCGCACCCGGAACGGCGACAAAATGGAAAAATGTGCATTTATCAAGTTCATCCTACTTCCTAGCCACGTCCCTGTCAGGTTCTCAATGTGTCTATCATGTTGTCACTAATTTCCTTTCACTCACATAATCATACACTCAACGAGTGCAATAAGATGAAACTGAGTTATTACTACTGTATGTCTGATCAGATCACACGCTTACTGGGCACTTAGCACATGCTCACTCTGATGTCACTGCATCCAGTGGGGTGGAATAAATACAATGACATGTGATACAGTGATAATGTGATGTATTATACCAGCATTTCCACTCATTTTTCCACTAAAATTCTCTGAACATGACATAGTCATAGTCTACTATACATGGGCCATATTTTGATCATGTGATAACATATACAGTACCAGCTTTCCTCACACTCATCTATAATAGAAAAACAGATGTGGCATCATACTTAATCATCTACTGGAAATCCAACTAATATATTGACCAAAAGTTAAACCAAACTCTACCCTTATTCTTATTCTACAGTTCTCAGTTCCTGGTTTTTTCGTATTATCATCTTTTTCCCCCCCGCTAGTCCTCAGCAGAACCTGCTCACGTTGCACAAGCTGCAGTGAAGAAAGTTATAATAACTTTTATATACAGGATGTTTTGTATGTGCGTGTTCCCACCTATAGGATTGACAATGTATGGAATTTAAAATTCAAACAAATCCAAAGATTAAACCAGTGCAGATTTCACTTAGCTCTACTAAGGCGCACATTAGACCCAACTTGATCAACAAAATGTCTTAAAGATGGTGTCTTTAACAACTAGACTGCCACTCTTTAGTCACGGCTGAGAGTTGGTCAGAGTCTAGGATTCTGAACGGTAAGGCTGGATGAAGAATCAGGGCAGACTCCATTATCATTTTTGTGGGCAACTTGGGTGCTCTAAAACGACTTCCTCATGCTCAGTACAGACAATCCACTGCATTGAGCTATTAATAGAGGAGGCTTGAATCTCCTCCCACTCAGCTGCATGTGGAGAGCTCCTGCACTTCTAATGTATTGGTTATACATCACCATGCCCGTCCTTGCACTGGAACGAGTTCTTTCATATGCAGTGATAAATACATCAATCGTCGAATACATTGGGAGTGCTCGCCTAACCGCCTAGGTTTAATACAAATCCACGCTGATGTATTTGAACAGACAATGTGAAGAAGGGCCATTTAAAGTCACGCCACGCCGTAAACCTTAGCAACACTTTTCATCAATCCAATAGGAGCGCTGGCAGCCACTTCCGCGCTCTGACGTAACGTTGCTGGGCAGCTTGCCTTTTTCGCCTGCTCTCTGACATGATGCCAGGTCCGGTAGATCAATTCTGGGTTTCAGCAGAGCAACAGAGCAACAGAGGCAGACTCGCGATCTCATTATCATAATTTCCCAACAGACACGTGGAAATGAGTTTAACAATAAGTCCCAAAACTGGGTAGACAAGTGTGGCCTGTCAGCATAAACAATCTACAGCACTCAACCAGTGAGACAGGTATGGTGTGTTTGACTGGTGTCGTTACGTCACTAGGAATGAATTAAAAAGGGCAGAAAATAACAACATAACCATTCAAAAAACATTTCTTTACCATATGCCAACAAAGAAGAAAGGAATGACAGTGAAATGAGGTCAGTCTGTGTGTGTTTGTGTGTGTGTGTGTGTGTGTGTGTGTGTGTGTGTGTGTGTGTGTGTGTGTGTGTGTGTGTGTGTACGCCCCAATGCTGCATCATCGTTCTGATGACTACTATGCATCTCAGAACAGCTTCATCATTACTTCCCATCATAGGTCTAAACTTCCTGTACCATCACACTGCAGCGCGTATGATTTCTGCTCCAATAATCAATAAAGAACTACAGACTATTACATTCGAATTCCACAGTCAGCCCTGACAGCCATATGTTGCTGATCTTAAAGCTACAGTACTACTGTATAAGTATGCATGATGCACTAGGTTACTAGGATCTCATTGAGACGTTTCTATTCTGCCTCAACTGCAGTACAATGCAAACGTGCTTTCGTTTGTTAAATGGAGCAGAGGTGACTGTTGATATTAAAAAATGCAAAATAAATTAACAGACTCACCATCGTAGCTTCCCACCAGCGCAGTCACGTCCCCCTGTAATGGGAGTCTTTCTTTCTATAATTACTCGTTATAAGCAAATAAATTAGAATTTAGTCAAATGTGTTTGTGTACACACCACACACACACACACACACACACACACACACACACACACACACCAGTCTTTATACACATATGGTGAGATGGTGTATTGTATATGTGTGGGGGAAGAAGCGAGAGAGAGAGAGAAGGGAAGGAAAAGGAAGGGAAGGAAGGCAATCAATACTGCTGCATTATCAGGGTAGTCTCAGGCTAGTTTTAGTACAGATGCTTTGGGTGGGGGTACTTATCCTTCATTACTAATAGCCTTCTAAAGGAGTATCCGCTATTGCACTAGGGAGCAGAGAAAGGGTGGGCAGGGAAATGGCTGTTTGACGCACAAAGAGTAAGTAAGATTTTTAGGGATAGGGCACATACATGGAGTAATTAAAGAGACAGCCGATATCTAATCGCCATAAATAAAACATAAAGACGCTATTAATTAGTTCAAGTTAATCTGTTCAGTCTGCAATATTGCTAAAATTACATTTTTACAGTGATCATTTAGACTGTAGACGGTTCTTTGGTTGTGATATACAGTATGTGATAGTACAGTATGTGATGATATCTTGAAACATTACTCATATTATTAGATTTAGTTTAGCTACAAATTTCTTAACAGTGCATCCAAACTATAAGGCCTCCAATCATCCAAGCCCATTTTTAAGGCCCAACCCTACAAAAACATGCATACAACGTGCACAAGACTGGAGCAGCAGGTCTTCAGTTGAATTTAAATGATGCAAACAGTTACACTGATTGAATTCATAGAACTGATTATTTGCTGTGCAATTATTAGGCTAAGGATTTTATGTTCAGCAAGAAGATATGCGGTAAATGCAAGTGTTACAAGAGACAATCAAGTGGGATTTATGGTAATTTTGTAGAACAATGCCACAGAATAGTTTAGAAAATTAGAAAATGGAAAAATAATCAAAACCGATACTCAGAAGTTCCTCCCTATGTAATCTTGTTTTTTTCTGTGTGTGTTCATGTACTGTTGTCTTAAAAACCTACTAGCATGTGTTTAGTCATGTGACTCGACCAGGCTGTGACCTGAACACAACTTGGAGGAGAATTTTTTTCATTAGAAGAAAAAACCCAATTACAAAAATATCAGCATATTTACAGTACACACCTCGTCATTGAAATATACGGCTAAAAAGAAATCATTCATCAGGCATAATTAAGAAAAAATTCGATTCAGTTAATAATGATCTGGGGTCATATTGCCCATCACCAGCCTGTAACCAAAAAAAAAAAAAACGAAAACAAGTAGCACCATCGTGCAGCCGGTAGTATAGATGCATCACAGCTCCATGGCTCTAGCTTTCCTGACTGAGCTCAGGTTACTGCAGACTTTTGCTTGATAATTATGGCAATTAAATTACTGTATGCATTTTAAGGATAGGACTTGGTGATAACCCTCCACAATATCAGCTATCCAGCTCATTCCCCGTTACTCGTGATGCCTTTTGTTTCAGCTCCACTTACAGTACGCCCATTTCTTGCCATCATGACATGGCTGTTTGTCAGCAAAAACTACCGGTCAATTTCCAGGCCATTGAATCCATAACATACATCAATACCGCAGGAGAAATCCTATGCTGATCTCTAATACCACCATGCTACACTTCACCACCTGTTTGTATACAGTACAGCACAGTCTAGTCCACAGACACAGCCACAGGAAAGTCACAGGTTAAGTCAAAAAGATCAAAACCTTTACTTTAGTGGGAACGACTAACCAAAATGTTTGCACTTTTAATATAATATGTTCAGTACAGTTAATGGCTCACATGACATACTGGACAAGACTACGGTTGTAATAAGACAGTGATTGAGACAGAGAGAGTAGGAATACGTTTTGTGATGCGTTCTGTGAGAAGGTTCCTCACAATACAGCAACACATGACTCAATACTGCATTGGACTAGTGTGTATTTGAATGGTAAACTGTTCCTGTATTAATTAAATATGTACAACAATAATTACTAACCATAATTTTCGTACTGTAGAAGGACACAATATCGCAAATCCTGTCCAACAGACAAATGATCTTTATATAAAATCTGTGCAAAAAGTCCACCTGCCTCTCACAACCAGTCACATACAGTATAGTGCATTGTATAAAACATTTCAATCCAATGTACTTGCCTTTGCACACAAATACATTGCATGTGGTGTACAATATTTCAGTACAAATTGATTTGTCAACAAGTAAAGATTTTCGATCATTGTTTGCATGATGAATTACAAAAAATCTACTGCAATTATAGTCATATGGAGTGCACAGACCAGTTACTGCCTTTATGGAGGGTTACATTAAATTTTTTAAATCTAAACAAAAAAGAAAATTATGCAATGATGTATGTGCTTTTTGAAAGTAACAAGCACGATTTGGTCTTATCATGTCATCTCTTGACAACCCCACTGAAAAACGTATTTTATAGATTATTATACTTATTAAATATTAACATTCAGGGTACAAAAGGCCTGCTGAATGAAAGAGGAAGTATGTAGGCTTTCTTCCACAGAAATATAGCACTAAACAAATACCTTATAAATGGATAATATTTCACAAGCTCTATATTATTTTAATGTGGCATGTCATACTCCCTGGAAAAACTATTTTCAATACCAGTAGAGAAAGAAAGGCCAGAAAGAGAAAAAAGTGTTTGAGAATTGCTCTGGCCATGTCCATAGAAATGCGCTGCAGTTTGAGGGGCAATCAGACTCATACCACTGTGTTATAGAGCAACAAAATGATTTTGAGTACTAGCGTCATGGATACTAAAGAACACTTTTTTTTTTTCATTTGACCAAGTTGTCTACTTGAGAGAAGAAGCAGAGAGAAACAGAGAGACTAATTGGTGCTTTGCTCTTTAATCTGTCCCACTGGGGGCCACTATGCTGTGGAACATCCCAGGCACATAACCCAGTCTGATGGGAAATGGCCTAGCTGGGTTTAGGGCCAGACAGAGTTACACACATAGCTCTTAGATTGGAATTTTTTCCCTATGATAAAGATTTGATTCTGAATTTAAAAAAAAGTTTAGGAATATGTTCCTGTTTTTTTAGGCTGCTGTGAACATTTCTGAGCAATGTTGATGGGTTATAGTATCCAACCAGCACTTTTTGGACTTTATCCAGCCCACTCACAAGGACTACTCTCTGTTACCAAGTCTTCCTTTCTTTTAGTTCGAAGGATATATTCAATGATGGAAACTTCGAAGCACTTATGTAAGTCTCTCTGGATAAGAGCGTCTGCCAAATACCTAAATGTAAATGTAAGACGAATAATATATAAATCTGCAAACAGCAATGAGTCAAATAACAACACCAGTGCAGTCAGTTTAAGAGTGCTCAAGTTAAACTGACGCATAATCTGTTGGAGTTATTGAACTCCTGCAAAAACCTGAATACTGATTTCATATATCACAAATAGTGAACATAATTAAAATCTCTAACAGCTAGCACTGAAATTCATCAAAAAGCAAACAGCAGACTTCATGTAACAAATTTTAATTCAAAGTGTCTTTTTAAAGGTTCTGTTACTCTATAACTGGCTTTATATGGTTTCCAATAGCTCAGATTTATTCTATTTACATTAATGTAATGTGCTAAACCTTTTTTTTTTCCTTCCAGCCATTCCCATTAGTCCACCATAAGGATGCAGCACATTTGACTCAAATAGCAACATAATGGAGCGTATCAAGTTACATTTCTGCTCTGTAGCTTAATTTCTATGTTATCTCTCCCCATGAGGCACAGTTAAGAGCAACTCCAAAGTGAACTCTGTGTACAGTAAACACCTCATTGGCAAATCCTACCTGAAGCATGGATGTAAGCTTTATAAGCCTCATCAGGACCACTGAGTACACAAGAATTTCCTGTATACTGCAGAACAATCACAGCAAGGGCTTAATGATGTGTGGAAGGACTAATCTTCCTATTTTGGCTTTTTTTTTTATCCCGTCATAAAAATCTCCATTTTGGTAAGAAAATATGCAGGTACATTCAAGTCTCAGCAAGATTCAATTAGACATATTTGATCAAATGTGTGTGTATCTCTAAGCCTTGCAAGTCAAGACAAAATGATGCAATAGTCTTTGACCATATCATTTCATATGCCCAAGTGATGAAAAAGGCTAAAGTACAACTTGCAAGGCAATAAAACTGGTGGAGATAAGTATTGTACGAGTATAAAAAAATAATAAAAAATGATGATGCTAGCAGAGTCAAGCCATTAAGAGGACCCCAGCATATATTCAGTTTAAGTTGAGGTCTGGGAGATATCCTGTGGACAGAATCGCACCGGAATGTACTAAACATACTCAATACACTGTCTTAGCCTTGTGGTCAATATCGCTCCTAACACTGGTTTGTTATCAAGTACAGGTCAGATCATTTCCATACCAATTCACTTGTGCATTTTATTTTATGAAATTGTGTTAGATTGATGGACGAAACATCAACCATATAAGCACATAAACACAGAAAACAACCTGTATTACATCACCCCTCCATCATGCATCTCAGGTTTAACATAACTTGACACCATTAGCTTGTTTAGATTTTTTTTTCATGGTAACAGTATCAGATCAAAGGCAGCTTAGTGGTTCGCACTGTCGCCTTACACCCCAGATTTCCGGTTCTATTCCTGCCTGGGTTTCCTCCGAATGCTCCAGTTTCCTCCCGCAAGTCCAAAGATATGCAGATTAAGTCTAATTGCTGTTCCCAAATTGACCGCAGTGTGTGAATGTGTGTGCGCGCGCATGTGTGTGCCCTGCGATGGATAGGCACCCTGTCCAGGGTGTACCCCGCCTCGTTCCCCAAGTCTCCTGGGACAGACCCCAGGGATAGAGATAAAGCGCTATAGAGTGAGAATATCAGATCAGAGGTCTAATAGTAACAAAAGTTAATAAAAAATTAAAAATAATAATAAATCGTGGACTGTACACGTTCAGTCGACATGGTGTCTGATGATTCAATACAACTTTC
This sequence comes from Clarias macrocephalus, assembly GCA_011419295.1. Taxonomy (NCBI): domain Eukaryota; kingdom Metazoa; phylum Chordata; class Actinopteri; order Siluriformes; family Clariidae; genus Clarias; species Clarias macrocephalus. Next base: position 13,072 of record JAAGKR010001033.1, on the reverse strand, counting down.
AATGGCAGGTAGAGAACTCGAATGTATTCTGCATGCACATATTTTTCATCTGGGTGGAAACATCTCACACAAACACTTCTCAGAAGGATTCGAGCTGCTGAACAAGGCAGCACACAGGAGGCCTCGGTGGTGTTTTTACTGTACTGTAACACACATGCAGCAACCTGACAATCTCCACGAAGCTCAGCTTAGGCCACACCAGGCTTCATCTCAGACACGCAGGGGAAAATGTAGTAAAAGCAGGACTTACTCGAATGCGAAGAAGAGAGAGCAGGTCCCGATGATGAGGAAGAGTGTGAGGTAGAACACTCCCTTCTGTCTTGCCATCATCACACGGCCATCGCAGCAGAAAGTGTTCTTTCCTGGCAGCTTTTCCCATTTTCGGGTGACCTTTTTCGAAATCATTACCGCCGACATGGTGGATCCTTTTTATTTCACAGCAATGATTCCGATGATGATCCTGGCGGTCACTTGGGCTCTCTCAGTAATCACTGCGACGGAAATGTGAATCAGTCCGTGGAGAGGAAACAAAGCCGATATACAAACGATTAAAAAGGAAATGTGGAAGCTTTTCGCAGCAATCCCAAAAAAAAAAAATGCTCGTGGATTCACATGTTCAGGAGGCGTGTGGGAATCCGACCAGAGACTTGGTAGTGTCGATCAGGATCTGTGTAAGCTGTGTATTCCTGCCCGTCTGTGAAGCTTCAGGAGATAGTGTTGTGGTTTCACGGAATTCTAACACAGTCCTTTCCGAGCGACGCAGATTTGCTGCCATGTGCCAGGTGTCCAAGCGCATAACCGTGCAGCAGTTAAAAAGCCCAGAAATCCTGCAGGGGAAAAAAAATAAAGGGAAGAATCGGTTCAGGAAAAAAAAAAACACACACACAGACACAAAAAAAAGCTGCAGCGAATAATAAAACGGATGGTGTAGTCACAGCTGGAGACTGGACCTTGACCGACTGACATTCATGTCATGTCATTTAGTAGCGCAGTAAACAGGCGTGAGCCCGCACCGAGACACGGACACGCGCAGCACAGGTCGGCGTCTTCCTCAGGGCGTGGAAGACACTCCAAAAACAGCGAAAGGAAATGTTTCTGTTTTGCAAAAAGAACGAATGATAAGAAGGAGAAACGACAGATTGATCTGTACTCGCGGAATTTTCTGCGTCAGTCGGAAAGCAGGATTGTGAATGGGAGCAGGAAACACGCCTAGACTCAACCGACTCATCTTAAAGGGGCAGCGCTGTAGCGCCCAGGAACAAAGGAAACGCATTTCATTTCCATCCTGTCAGAGAGACGTATTCAAAACTGCAACCGGCTTTTGCCTGTTTGGTAATAGCTACCATCAGTAGTGCCATCATTGTTGTTGTTGTTGTTGTTCAGGGTTTTTTTTTTTTTACCAATATAATTGATACAGTGCTTCATACTGTACACACACACACACACACACACACACACATACACACACAGGAGTAAATAGCCAAGATCACTTAATACCTTTCTTCACACATATTTCACTGTAATCTTCTGCTTGTCTTATGAGACATCTTGCAATTCCCAAACTGCCCGTTGTGTGTGTGTGTATGTGAGAATGTGTGTGCCCTGTGATGGATTGGCACCACATCCAGGGTGTACCCTGCCTCGTGCCATAAGTCCCCTGGGATAGGCTCCAGGCCCCCCAAAAAGCAGTATAGATGATGAGCGAGCGAGTACTGTATAGCAGCATGGCTGCTACTGTAGCTCCGGCTGCCAAGCAAAGACCGGTGACACAGTCAGGTACATACAGTACAACATACAGTACAGTACCAGTCAAATGTTTGGACACATGTTTGCATTTATTTTCTACATTCTAGAACAATACTAGATTTTTTTTCAAAACTATGAAATAACACATATTGCATTAGGTAATTAAGTAACAGCAACAACAACAACAACAACAGTCAGGTGTTATTTTATGACCCAAAGGTCAGCTGTTCTGGAAAAGTTTTTGCAAGAACAGTATTGTTAAGCGCATTATAAGGGCCATCTAAGGAAAGCAAGACCGAAACTTATCTTTGCTGCAGAAAAGTTCATTTAGAGTTACCAGCGTCAAAAATCACCAATTCATGATTCTAATCACCTCAGATTAGAGCCGTTATAAAAGCTTTACAAAGCATAAGTAGCAGACACATCTCAATATCTCAATAATAACTGTTCAAAGGAGATTATTGCATGTTTTGGATCCCTTCAGCATAGTTTTACAATGTACAAAGACAAAAAAAATCAATGGAATTAGGAGGTGTGTCCGAATTTTTATTGGTAGTGTAAGTATTTAGGCAGTGACAGAATTTTCATATTTTTGCCTCGGTAGTAAAAAATCAAGGTGTGATTGGCATGTACACTTCCAGCTGAAATTTAAGGGGATTAAGGAATGTTTTACACCGTCCTTCTATTTTCTCACAATTAATTAGATAACTTGCATTGGTTTGATTGCCAGTTGTGGCCCGTTACTTATTTCATAACAAATGAAGGGGTTGACTTTGCATTTGGTAGATGCTCATGGGAACTCTCAATATGTTATCAAAAGTGAAAGAAGCCATCATTAGATGAAAGAAAAACAAAAAAAAAACTGGCCTATTCAGAGAGATGTGTCCTCTCACCTTAATGAGAGAAAAAAGAGAACCAGACAAAGGAACAACTCATAGTAGCTGCTTTAAAGTAAAAGATAAAAGGAAACATACAACCTTGTTATTACAAATTAAAAAGCATGACATGTTGTTTATTTCCAGTGAATTCACATTTACTGCTCTGTGAGACATGCTGTTATAGGAGAATAATTAACTATCTCAACTTTATTTTCTTATAACAGTCCATCCCATTATCTTTTATTCCCTGCTTCTAGTGTATAGTGTATAGTGACTTAAATACCCATCATGCCAGTGGATTTTAGACAATTGTATCCAGATATATAATGATTCATACATAAAACAAATAAGCAGGTGTACCAGATCATTTCTAATGAAGTCAAGACCAAATTAGTTATTTAATTATTGTGGAGTAGCAAATGTAGGCTAGGTGTAATTTGTGCAGCATCATTACATTGTTATTTATCAATAACTTCACACCATGTTTAGCTGTGTCTTTTTAGACATTGACAATTGTCTTGTTTTGAAAAGCAGTGTGTAATTTATAATTTCTTTTACTATTTTGTCTTATTACTATTCATTTATATTGGTGTGTTTACGGGTTTGTTTGTTTGTTTTTTTTCTTTGAAGGATTCACATTGGGTGGTTTTACATGAACACTAATATTCCACTAATATTTGGAATAATAGCCCAATCGGAACAAAAATGCATTTCGGTCGGAATAGTCTGACCTGATCCAGCCCGATAGGAAGAAATTTCAACCTGAATGAAAGTGGTGGTGTAAACCTTTGATACTCTGGTCAATAGGGAAATATTAGCCATGCAAACACTTGATCACATCTGATCGTTTCTCTCTTGTTGGAATAGGTACTGTATATTCTTTCTGAACATGTTTGCACCATTGCAATAAGTCTCCTGACCAGTCTCCAGACCCACAAAAAGCAGTATAAATGATGAGTGAGTATAACAGCATGGCTGTCAACCAAAGACACATTTACACAGTCAGTACAACATTCAGTACCAGTCAAATGTTTGGACACGTTTGCATTTATTTTCTACATTCTAGTACAATATTGGATTTTTTTTTTTCAAAACTATAAAATACCACATATTGCATTAGGTAATTAAGTATCAGCAGCAACAACAACTGTCATTTGTTATTTTAAGACACAAAGGTCAGCTGTTCTGAATAGTTCTTGCAAAAACAGTATTGTCAAGTGCACTATCAGGGCCATCCCAGGAAAGCAAGACCAAAATTTACCTCTGCTTGACAGGAGAAGTTCACAAAAATAATCAATTCACAGCATCTCAGATTAGAGCCGTTATAAAAGCTTTACAGAGCATAAGTAGCAGTCACATCTTAATATCTCAATAATAACTGTTCAAAATAAATTATTGCTTGTTTTGGATACCTTAAGCATTGCATGTTTGCATCCCATTCAGCAGAACATGTTTGCCCCATGCAGGGGTAACATTATGTGACTTGATGACATTCCAATAATAAAAATTTTGCTTACCTTCCTGATTGATGACTCAAAAATTGAGAACAACTCTCTCACACCAGTGTTTGCTTTCATCCCCCGGCTTCTTGGCTGAGGAAAGGGACACTGATTAGTTCACATTTCATAAGTATACGACCAATTATAGAATGAATTCTGAATTGTCATTTATTTATAATATTATTCTATCCATATGGTGAATGTTGATGCAATATGCACAATTAACCATATGGCAGTTTAAATATTTTTATTAATGTTTACTTAATGTTTAGGAATGGTCTCATGCTACTAGTGTGAATCTGTATAGCTAACTTTTCTGACAGTTTGTCTGAAACCTTAGCCAGTGGTAAGGCTTAAGAAAGACTGTCAGTCAACTGACCCATTCACCAGTCATCACTGGAGCAAGCAGTCAGAGTGTCTATAGGATGTATATGAAAAATTAACTAATTAATTAAGTCAACAGTGCCCCTAGCGACCAATAGTAGTAATATCACACATGTTTTGTTGTTTGTTTTTGTTTGTTTGTTTGTTTGTTTGTTTGTTGTTTTACGCCGTAAACACTCCATATTAATTTCCACAGTCTTAATTTAATAAACTATATGATAATATTTATAGTATTTACTTAATAATAATAACTCCAATAGTAATAACTCCACCTTATTTTCCCCAGCCTTAATTTACTAATCTACAATTATACCCCTTATAGCATTAACTTAAGTACAACTAGTATTTTTTATATATATATTAAACTATAATAATAGTTAAACATATTAAATCAAACTACATAACTTTCTGCTAATTATCTATATATAAAAATACAATAAGGAGTATATTATAATATTCTAGTAAAAATATAACCATAATGTTATCATTTACTATTTATAATAACATTATTGTTATATTATTACTAGGGTATTATAATATACTCCTTATTGTATTGTATTTTATTTAAAAGCTATTGATAATATATACTGCTGTTACTACACTGTATTATGTTAACTCAATTCATACCATATTACAAATATATTTAATACTATTTGCACTGTACTACTGTATATCTTTGTGATTTCTTTTTCAGTTTTCTTTATGATGGTTAAATGATGGTCATAATCATTCAGTTTTCAGTATTCAATTATATGTGTTTAAAAGTAATTGTATTGTGTTTTGGAGCATATGAAAAGCTACAACTGTGGCGAGGGAGACAGAAAAAGTTTTACATTTCCACACTGTAATAAAAATACTTTCTGATAACTTTCTCTCTATGTTAAATTATATGACATAATATACGGAAATCCAGAGGCGATTCTCGGGCCTGTTGGGTCCCTAGGCCAAAATTTGCAGTTTTTTTTTTTTTTTCATTCAATTCTGTGAATGTCAAATCAAGTGTTAACACCCAAAAACATAAAAATAAAAAAAAAGTGTGATCCTTGTTACTATTTCCTATGACTACTTTTTTTTTCACCATGAATGATTCCGTTCTTGTAATCCTATGGTGGATGCGTTCTTTCTATCATGTAGAATATGTAGTTCCTAAACCTTCGGCTTCTGTGTATGTCTATAATTCTGCCTACCAGTAGATGGCAGCAGCACTGTATATTTATTGCTCAAATTCCGGTTTTGTTAAACGTTTTATTTTTAGGCTCCCTTATCTTATAATACATAAGAATATACTATGCATCGGAATATTGTTGCTTGATTTTTCCAGACTTGTCCTATTCGTTTAGTAAACTAGGCTCGTTAGTCCAATGGTGTACGCATGTCTTTGGAACTACATATCCCAGCATAACTAGTGACGTCACTTACGAGCCGTCGTCCCTTCCCATATCCGGCTCACTGGGACACGGAACTAGATCCAGTTGTTTTCTGCTGTATGATTACTAATGACAACAAGTAAATATAAAACGCCAAAAACCTCAGGATATCATTCAGATGTGCGCTTAGCTTTCTAGCAAACTGGACAGGAACTTCATCGCGTAGAGGTAGGCTGTTTACATTCTGTTTTTAAACCATGTGCTGCTATCTTGTTATCTTAACTTACTGACTGTATCCAGCTCAGACAACTCACTTCTACTCCAGGAACTCGAAAATTTTAACTACATATATTACTTTACAATTATTTTATGGTTTCTTGTTTGTACGAGCTAGCTTTGAGCTAAGAGAGCCCCTAAAGCCGCACATAATGTGAAGCGTCACTATGTTCTTTGTGACGTGATGCGGAAATGCTGAAAAAAAATTCAGTCGAAGTATAAAAAGAAAGGAAAAAAGCAGAATTTATTGCCCAATGTGCTTTTCCACTAACTTTTTTGTAATTTTTCCCCCCTCAGTATCATCTGGCACAATGTTGTCTGAAGGCAGTTCATTTTTCAAGGGCATGGTCCTGGGAGGAGTCTTCTGTTTGGTATTGTCACTTCTTGGAACCTTTAGTCCAAACATCTCCCCAGAAGAACACCACCACGACCACCACCATCTCAAACCCCTCAGCAAGAAGGAGATGCAAAAGTTTAGCGATAGTCAGGTGTCAAATCTCGCCCAGCAGGTACGGGTGTATTGCATTATCATGGTAACGCCTAAGAGCTTGGTACACTGGGCTGCTACTAACGACACTTGGAGCAAGCACTGCGATAAGGCGGTTTTCTACACCTCTGAGTCAGCCAAAGTAATGGAAGCTGTTGATCAGAAGGAAAAGGATGAGTGGATCAGGTTGCGTAAAGCAATCATGCATGCATATGAAAATGCAGATGGCCTCCGTTGGTTCTACATTGCCCGGCCTACAACTTTCACCATCATTGAGAACCTTAAATATCTGGTTCTGGTTAAAGATCCCAGTCAGCCCTTTTACATTGGTCATGTGGAAAAGTCTGGTGAGCTGGACTATGTGGAGTACGAAAGTGGCATTGTGCTTAGCTACGAGGCTGTGAAAAGACTTATTGTTATATTTGATGATGAGAATAAATGCCCTGAACAAGGCTTTAGCTTGTGGAAGCTGAGTGAAGAGAAGCAGCTTGCTATGTGCCTGAAGTACAGCGGTGTGTTCGCTGAAAATGGAGAAGATGCTCATGGCAAGGGGCTCTTTAACAAAAAAAGTGTGCACACGCTCATTTCTGAAAGCATAACCCAGAACATTGATGATGTTGTGGAGGCATGTTGCTCTGACATGGTCATCACATACGGTGGCATGTCCCCCAGCCAGATGCAGGTCATGATGTATGGAGTTTACAGGCTGAGGGCTTACGGACACAACTTCCATGACTTCTTAATGTTTTTCCCTCCGAAGGACTCAATCAATGACTAATGACTAACAGATACTGATGATTTACCAAAAATGTTGATTCATGGACAAAGCTAAAGCTCTTATTGCCAGAGCATCGGTACACCACTGTAAACTCTTAGCTAAAAAATGTGGTAAAGGTATTTTTGTCAAATACAGTTAAATATTGTTCGTAGTTACCACTACTCAACCTTGTTAAGGCTCCGTGGGAGTGCTAAACATTGTGTAATGTAATGTACAGGAGAGCAGTTAAAATCCAGTGTATTTAGGACATGTTTCTGTTTAACATGTTGAAATGTTTCTTCCTTTCCAGTTTGACAAATTTTGGGGGACCTTTTTTGACACACCGATAAGATAATGCAGTTGCTGAAGATAAATTCATATTTTTTTAAATATTTTTATAGACAGGGTTAGGAAATGAACAGCACACCATGTGCTTTTCTTCAGCATCCTTTATTCCAGAATAGTTTGCATTAGTATTGTACAAGATATGAAGGTGGATGAATGAATAAGTATTGATTAATAATTATTGACTTGATGAAGTACTGCATATGGAAGCAGCTAATGTTGTCCTTTTTTTGCACTCGGTTACATCTATAAGAACATCAGCATCAGAAATCTTTAAAGGTTTTAGCAATCCTGGATCCGGCCTAAAAGGATGATGTTTTGTCATTGTGTTGAAAGCTATGTTTTTTTTTTTTTTTTTTTTTTTTTTTTTAAGGTAAATAAATTTGGCAGAGGTTTATACTATATGTGGGTAAAAAGGAGTCATGAGAGGTTTGTTTCTTTTTTATTGTATTCTACTGGATTGATTTGTTTATTGGTTTCTGGTGAAAACTTGATTTAAATTTGTATTGTTGAGGTATTGGAATCAGATTAAAATAAATATTTTGAGGAAATGTGGTCATCTTAACCTGAATGAAGACTTTCCTCTTAAATTATTGTATACAAGATATTGTGTCAAGATCTTTATTTCTAAATCATCAGTAATGACTGCTATCTGTAGGAGTTTGAAAAAAAAAGATTTTTTTGTTTCTATAAAGCATTATTTATAAATTATTAGTACATATTACAACAGTCTTGGGCCTTGCAATGTAATATTTAGTATGGAATTGACCATTTACTATTTATTTATTATCTTTAGTTTTTAAGTGTCATTGACTCCCTTAGGACTGGCATTGTCAGATGTTTTTTATGGTGGTGTTTCATTCCAAGCACACCACCAGCAATAACTAGTTGTACAAGTAGGAGTGAACACTGTATATTCAAATGTTTGTGGACACCTGACCATCACACACATACTGTATGTGATTCTTCACCAAATTGTTGTCATAATGTTGGAAGCAGAAACGTATCTAAAAATATCTGATGGTTTACCCTTATAATTGTCCATCACTGGAACTAAGGGTCTTGACACTATTCCAGCATGACAATATCATGGGTGGAGTGCAAGAACTGGATTTACCTGCACTGAGCCCAGACCTCACCTGCTGAACACCTTTGGGTGTACTAGAACACTGCCTGCACCCCAGATCTTCTCACTTGACATGAGAGCCTGAACTCACTAATGCTCTTGTGGCTAAGTAAATAAAAATCCCCACAGCAATGCTCCACAATCTAGTTAAAGCCTTCCAAGAGGAGTGTAGTTTAATATAACAATAAAGGAGGACTAAATCTGAGATGGAATGTTTAAAAAGCATAGAGTTGTGATATGAGGTGTTGCTATACATTTAACCAGAAAACAGTGGATGAGATCTGGATGTGTATTTGACAAAGGGCCAAAGATGAGTGTAATTACAATAAAAAAGCTAATCTAATATTTACATTATATCTACATTGGATAGTTTTGTGAGTATAAACGGCTTTAAGTCCTTCAAGTCAAAAGTTATATTTTTGTCTCATCAGTCCACATAATATTTGCTTAAAAGGTCATGGGGATAATCAAGACGTTTTTTGGCAAATTTGGGACAAGCCTTTGTGTACTTTTTGGTCAGCAGTGACTTTTGCTGTGAAACTCTCCCTGCTTGCCATTTTTGCCCAGTCTCTTTCTTATTGTTGAATCATGAACACTGACTTAACAGGAGTAATAAGACCTGCAGTTCTTTAGCTGTTGTTCTGGCTTCTTTTATGAGTTCCTGGTTGAGTCATCATGGCTTTGTAGACTTTCCAGACTTGTGCACGTCAATTACTTTGTTTCTTATCTGTTCTTGAATTTCTTTAAATGGCATGATGTGTTACTTTTTGAGTTCACTGCTCACTGCTTAAACTCTTTGATGATTTACAATGTCTTTGGACCTTGGAAGCCTGGCTTTCCATTTACTTTATGCTAAAGAAGAACAGCTTGTTATACAATAAAATGCACTGAAGTATAAAACCACAAAGTTCAGACTGGCTTGGATGCAGGTTTTTATTTTTGCGTTTATAAGGTCTTCATCTGCCACAGTCCATTATTTAGGTAAAGAATGATCTCACTCCTGATGCCCTTGTTTTCTCTTTATTTTTAAAATATTAATGCTTATAGCTATTCAGGCAAAATACACCACAGCACATCAGTATTGGGATTATGTTGTTAAGAAAGTGTGTTTGTTCAGTTGGTTCCTTCTGCAACATAAAGGACTTTCACAAATAGAAATGACTAATACTGAATTCAGCATTACGGTAAGTCATTAAGGTATTGAGTCATTTTGTGTTTGAAAAAAGTCTTTCAGCAAAATCATGGAAAGTTTAAGCACAGAGAATTATTTAAAAAAATATTATAAAAACAAACAAAAAAAGAATTATAAAACAATTATAGCATGTGCTATTCTTTTCATTTACACTCACTGACCATTTCATTAGGTGCTCCTTGCTAGTACTGGGTAGGATCCACCTTTGCCTTTAGAACAGCCATAATTCTTCATGTAGATTGAACAAGGTGCTGGAAACATACCATAGAGATTTTGGTCCATTTTGTCAGGTGCACATCCATGATGTGACTCTCCTGTTCCACCACATCAGAAAAATGTATCTATTGGATTGAGATCTGCTGAATGTGGAGACCATTTGCATACAGAGAACTCAGTCATTTTTATCGAGATTATTTTAACTTTGTGACATTGTGTGGGGATACACCTGGTCAGCAAGAATACTGCCAAGAAGGTAGGCTGTAGCATTTAAACAATGCTTAATTGGTACTATTCAATTCAATTCAATTCAAGTTTATTTGTATAGCGCTTTTAACAACTGACATTGTCGCAAAGCAGCTTTACACAATTAAAATAATTATATAAGTTTGTATGAGATGTGAACGTGTATGAATCAAAATGATAAGACTGTCCCTGATGAGCAAGCCGAGGACGATGGCAACAGTGGCAAGGAAAAACTCCCTGAGATGGTAATAGGAAGAAACCTTAAGAGGAACCAGACTCAGCAGGAAACCCATCCTATAGCATAACTAAAAGGGAGAGCCAGAGGGAAAAACAGACATGAGGGCACCCTGAGATGTAAAGCATCTAATCACCGCACCGTCAACAAACCTGAGTGATCAATGAGAGTGGGGAAGACAGCATCTAAACATACCAGTTCATCATAATACTCCATGTCCATGAGTCCCCCAGATCTGCTCCTTTATCTAAGGCAAATTTATTTACAAAAATGCTTGGCTAAATAGGTTTTTAGCCTAGACTTAAACACTGAGACTGTGTCTGAATCCCGAACACTATTTGGAAAGCTATTCCATAACTTTGGGGCTTTGTAAGAAAAAGCTCTACCCCCTGCTGTAGTTTTTATAATACGCGGTACTGACAAGCAGCCTGCATCCTTTGATCGAAGTAGGCGTGACGTCTTCACTCAGCAGTTCACTCAGATACTGTGGCACAAGACCATTTAATGCTTTATACGTCAATAGTAGTATTTAAAAATCGATGGGAAATTTCACAGAGCCAATGCAGTGTAGATAAGATAGGGGTGATGTGCTCGTATCTTCTGGTTCTAGTGAGGACTCTCGCTGCTGCATTCTGGACTACCTGAAGCTTGTTTATGCACCTAGTTGAACAACCAGACAATAAGGCGTTACAATAGTCCAACCTAGAGGTGATAAAAGCATGAACTAGTTTTTCTGCATCGTTTAGTGACAGTATATTTCTGCGAGAGGTCCTGGGTTCAGATCCCGGACGAGCCCCCATATGAAAATACACCGTTTAAGGTACGAACATGTGCATCCCAAGTATCAGAGAATACTACCACATCATCAAGGTAGGCTTCACAATTATCCACGTCACCCAGAACCTGGGTCATCAAACGCTGAAATGTGGCATGTGCATTTTTAAGGCCAAATGCCATCACGGTATACTGAAGGAACCTATCCGGGGTGATGAATGCAGAGATTTCAGATGCACGTGGTGTTAGAGGAACTTGCCAGTAACCTTTTAACAGATCTAATTTTGTAACAAATTTCGCACTTCATATACGATCAATACAATCTTCCATTCTAGGAAGCGGAAACGAATCTGCGTTAGTTAAAGCATTAACTTTTCGATAATCTGTACAAAAACGGTAGCTTTTGTCAGGTTTTGGAACTAGGAGACAAGGAGAACTCCAAGGACTGCATTCTTAAGTAAATAGTCAGTCTCTTGTTTCATAAGGGCACGTTTTGTGTGATTAACTCTATAGGTATTCTGCTTCACAGGAGAGTGCTCACCAACATCAATGTCATGTTGAAGGACAGTAGTGCGAGAAGGCATATCAGAAAAGAGCTTAGGGTAACTCTTGATGAGACTGACTGTCATTTTGAGCAGACACAGACAAGTGGCAACGTTTAGATTGAATATCTGATAGCCATTCTGAGTTTCGCAAGCTAGCGCAGGGAAAACAAGCTCGACCTAAGCTGAAACCATCAAACTCAGGAGAATACTCAGGGTGATGCTTTCACAGAGGCAGCAGTTGCTGAAATGGCAACAGGGATAGAAACATCTGGGGTGGAGTGAGTGATATAAGGTTTAAGCATATTGATATGGCATACACGAGATTTCCTCTTTCAGTCAGGAGTTTTTACAACATAATCTGTATCACTCAACTTTGAATCAATAACATATGGACCAGAAAATCTAGCCTGGAGAGCAGAACCCGGCACTGGTAGCAGGACCAACACTTTGTCACCTGCTTGGAAATGACGCACAACAGCCTTTTTCACAACAATATTTTTTATTGATTTTAAACAGGGATATAACAGGGTAAACATGCAACGTTCCAATACACGTTTTATAGCCCCCTTATAAGATCCTATACCACCCACCCCACCCCTCCCTGACTCCAAGCCAGCTATACATATATGGGAAAGGTTAAACGCCAGGCATATTTACAAAAGGAGAGAGATGAAAAAAAAATTATAATAATAAATGAGCTGGAAGTTTTAGGTTCTGCATGCAAAAAAGACTAAATAAATAAATATTAAATAGGTAAGGAATCAAACTATAAATGTATATGAAAAAAGCGAAGGAAGGGCCCCCACACCTGTTGAAATTTCAAATCTGAACGGCGGATTGAGTAGTGAATCTTCTCCAGGGATAAACAGGACATAATATCTCTGAGCCACTGGGTGTGAGTGGGTGAAGTCGCGTCCTTCCACTTAAATAAAAGAGAACGTCTGGCCAGGAGTGTCGCAAAAGACAACAAACGCTGTTTAGCTGGAGTTAGACGCTTAT
>JAAGKR010001032.1:124135-146855 GCA_011419295.1 Clarias macrocephalus | reverse complement strand
ACACTCACATGCTCATTCACACACTATGGCGCAATTTGGGAAGGCCAATTATCCTAATTTGCATGTTTTTGGATTTTGGGAATAAAACCAGAGTACGCTGAGGAAACCCTTCCAGCAAGGGGAGAACATGCAAACTTCATGCACAACACCCCAAGGTACAACTCGACCCCAGAACCTGGAGGTGCAAGGCGACAATGAGGACCACTAAGCCACAGTTCCGCCTTAACAGTTTCTTTACTTTGTAATTCTTATTTGATGTTTTTTCTTTGCTTTGTTGGGGTCTGTGTCACTGTACAACATCAATAAGTAAAAAAACAACAAGAAAAAACGGCATGGATTGAAACACCAGCTATAAGAACCACTACTAACACTTAAATCAGGGTTAAGGATTACACAGAAACAAAATTTCCGCTTGATTGACGGATCGACCGGCCAATCACAGCACAGTATAAGGACAGGGCCTTACTTATTACCCTTACTTACTACCTTGATTTCAGGCACGTCTTTCAATTCTGTTGAGAAAATCTTCTCGTCATAACGGTAGGATCATATCCAACGTATTTGATCATCTTCTGTTTAAAGTGTTCTCTGGGAATATCGTCTAAACTAGTGCAACACGGACTTATTCTGTTTTTCACTTCGTGCCCTCCAGAGGGATGTTGTGCGTCCTAATAGTCACATGACTGCAAACATCCTATTGGATTCCTTATAATTATGACACTCTCTCCAGTAAGCTCGTATTAGAATCCCTTATGTTTTTTTTCTTCTCTCATTAAATGCTATTGAAGTTGTGCCAGCTAAATGTCCCTGTGACATCAGAACAGCATGAACCCTAACATCTCTGATCTCTAAGTCTATCACGGATATTTCAGTATAAACATATTTAATATGTTTTTGGGTGGAGGTTAACTCAAAGAACACTAAATTACTTTAAAATTAGAAGAGAAACGTCAGAACATTTCTGGGGGAACATTGTGACTCAGAATTAGGATGTTGAACAGCTGTTCAAAAGATACATACTGTAATAGACGGGAGGTTATTAATGGAAGGCATATACGTAAATGATTAGAGTAGTTCTTTAATCCGCAGAAAGGATGATGCAGATCTTTAGACTTTAGAAGGTTCTGGAATAGTTCTTGCAAGAACAGTACATGTGTAAAACCCATCAAGCATCATGATGAGACCAAAACTTAACTCTGCTGCAGAGGAGAAGTTCATTCAGCGTTACCAGCCTTGGAAATCAATAATAATTAACATTAGCTCAGATTTAGAGCCGTTATGAAGGCTTTACAGATCATAAGTAGCAGAAAAATCTCAATATCAACTGTTCAAAGGAGATTATTGCATATTATTGCATGTATTTTTGTTTTACAATGTAGAACGAAAGAAAAATCAGGAAAGACCTTGTGATTAGAAAGTGTGTATATTTTGCCTTTTGAATTGCCTTTTGAATAGTCTCCAATGGGGTGTGTACTGTATATGTTTGTGTGTGGGGTGTGTACACTATATGTTAGCTGTATACAAACTGTGCAACGGCAATATCATCAGCTTATAAATATATGCATTAAAAGGGCATATCATAAATAGATTTTCTGCATAGACTATACAGTAGCTGTTCATAAGTATTACCGTCTACAGCTTTTTCATGAAGAACGAAAAAAGAAAAAAAAAGGAATCTGTTTTGTCTGACTGTCCTTAAAAGAAAGCAAATTATTTCCACAGTACTGTACAAGCAGTAAAATGTTTCGACTGGATCGCAAATTTCAAGAAGCCTATGAAATTATTTAAACCCCCATCATCTCTCTTTTTCATACTCAGCCCGGCTTTCAGGAACGGAGGGAGCTGATCAATCTCCCTTCTATTCTTTTCCCAGGGGCAATGATAAAGTTAAAGTCGCTTTTTTTTTTCTTTCTCTCTGTCTGGCCTGTGGTGTGCATCAGCTGAGAGTGTACACAAATATTTGCGATAAATGCCACTGTTGCCATGGTAACCTGAGCTGAAATATCTGATAAGGTACACTTGTTTTTAGCTTCTCCCGAATTATGGTCTGGAGGCTTCTCTGTGTGTGTGTGTGTGTGTGTGTGTGTGTGTGAGAGAGAGAGAGAGACAAAATGGTGTAGAAGAGAGAGAGAAGAATTGGTAGAGAGAGAGAGAGAAAGAGAGCGTTGCATAATTAGAACTCACTAATTTTCACTCACACGTTTGCTCACACATTTTTGCGCTCTGCTTGGAAAATATGTGTCAGTGTTGCACAGTCAGTTTCCCCTTAAAATACAGAAAGAGAGAAAGAAGAGAGCAGCCTTTTTCTTTACATTTCTTTTATTATTTTTTTTGGCTGTCTCTCAGTTAAGTACCTGCACATAGCAGTTTCTAGTGCTTCCATATTCATGGCAGACACACGGAGGCAGCTCATCATATCCGTGCCAGTCCCTGAAGCTTTGCTACGTGCTGAGCGCTTAAGTGCTTTGCAGCTCCGCACCGCTCGACTGGAGAGAGAGATCTCACTGTGTATTTCTACTCGCATACATTTGAATTTCAATATCTTATATACATAAACACAGTAATTCATGCAGCGCTTTTTTTAAAGGGAGATCCTTCGTGCTCTTTGTAGTTAAATGCCTTTGCTTCTGTTTTTTTTTTTTTTTTTCCAGTGAGGTCACCGGTGCCCTTTAGTTGTTTCCTTTCTTTTGGTGGCTACGCGTCTTTCATCTGCCACCTGGCAGTCCGGAGCTCAGAGCCTCTGCATTACCTTCAGTCAGAGCTGGAAAAATAGCGAGGGCTATGGGCAAGGTTGCTGGAGTCCTTCTGATTTTATAGACAGCTTTTTGAAGCAGAGCCTATGTACCATATGTGTCTAACTATGAGCAAGACGTTGAACATGAACATGGTTTTGTATGCAAACAACAACAAGAAAAAATGCACCGACTTGAAAATCTCAAAACTCAAGATGCATGGGAATTGGTATGCCGGAGGTTTGATCATAGACACAAGCAAACACAGTCAACAGGAAAAAAAAAGAAGGGATAAACACTCCAGGCATGGTAAATCCAAAGAGTAGTTGAAGTACAAGGCAAGGTTCAAGAACATGGTATAGTACAACTACAACTTTCCTTACGGTGGTATGTTGGCTTAGTGGTTTGCACTGTTACCTCGCACCTTCAGGATCTTGGTTCGAATCCCGCCTCTGGATCTGTGTGCGAGAAGTTTGCATGTTCTTGCATGAATTATCGTTCACAAATTTCCCATAGTGTGCGCGGGTGAAAACATGAATGTGAATAAATACAATGGTCACCTTTGGCTTCCTCGGTCCCGAGCTGGACTACAGAGGGTCATGGACGGATGGATTTTCCATGTGTTTCTTTTCACATCTATTCACTACATTTTTTCTTTCGATGTAAAACCTGCACTTTTAGTGCCTACATTTTAAACAGAGACTTGTTACTTTTCAGCTGAAGCTCAAACAAAAGTCTGATGATTTTCTAATCTAAAGATAAGTGTTTATGCTGTCACTCACACTATATAATGATGAGCTACACCCCACAAGGGAAGAACAGGAACAAAACAATTCTCGTGTACAAACAGTCCAAGTTTACAGAAATGACTGGCAGGTCATTATAAAAGCGCAGGATTTTTTAATGCAAAGTGACTGATGGTTACCTGGGCAACAGATCACACCCACTTGGTCTCTGGGCTGCGGATTCATCCGGCTCCTTTTTCGAGCCCAAAGACTAGAAATAAGCTAGCTAACTAAGCTAACATACTGAGCACACGAGTTCTGAACTTTTATGTCTTTGGTTTGTGTTTCATGCATATAGCAGTCGACCATATTGTATTATACATGTTTTCAGTATGCTAGACTAGTTGCATTCTACACGGTAGCAATTTTAGCAGCTAGCTAGCTAAGCTACTGAAGTAATGAACGATGCTAATAATGCTAACTGCAGTTTGTTTACTGCAGTTTGTCACTATCATTCTAACCTGGATAGGCACATTGATGCTATCACCACCATCGACTTCATCTATGTTTAAAATAGTTACAAATTATTTATTTAAAACTGAATCTATTTATACAGTTAAAATTACGGTTCATCAGTAACTCATGCTGATATATATATATATTTAACTTGTACGTTTGTATTTCAAACTGAAGTAAAATTGTGAATGGGAACTTCTACTTGTTTTTTCAGCAAGTACTTTTACTTGAGTTTTGACTTCACTGTGTATTACTGGCACCTCTGGTAACATCAAATACAAGCTATAACGTACTGTAATGCAGATGTTGGCAAGACTTTGCGTTGTGTTACTCGTGTTTCTTTCCTATTGTAGTTGTATGTACATACGGTGAAGTATGAAGCCTGGGGATTTGCAAATGTTCTTACATACAGTATCGCATGACTGGGATTGATGATTCACTTCTGGAGCTCCTGCAGACAGTAACTATAAATTACCGCCATTGCACGTGTAGTAAAAGAAGCTAAAGTGCAGGAGCGGTGTCTAATAAGAATATGGAAGAGCTTTATATAGTCTGCAAACAGGAGGAGGTTCTTTTTCAGCGGAAGAGAACCTCTGCCACATCTCTAAACAATGCTGCAAACCAAACCCGGTGTTAATAGGGGACTCTGGGTAAAAAAAAAAAAAAAAAAAAGTTGATCCTCATTTGTAATATCGCAAAGGCAATAAGACTGAAGCCAATTCAGACATTAAGATTGTAGACTGATTTTTTTTTTTTTAATCTGCAAAACATCAAATAGGTTATACATAATGAATGCAGTCCCTAGGCTAAGGAACAGTTTTATTCGTCTGATTCGTTTATTAGCTTGACAGCTAATATGAGCGGCAGCTAAGGCCCTGAGAGGATTCATTC
Organism: Clarias macrocephalus; assembly: GCA_011419295.1. Lineage (NCBI taxonomy): Eukaryota > Metazoa > Chordata > Actinopteri > Siluriformes > Clariidae > Clarias > Clarias macrocephalus. Next base: position 141,991 of record JAAGKR010001032.1, on the reverse strand, counting down.
ATCCATTGCAGAAACGCAACATGAAATGCATCAAGACATGCTTCAGTGCATGTGACAGAACTAACTATGCTCACTACAGATTACGCCACAGATAGTGTCACGTTATTGGCTTATGTGTGAGAGCTTGTGTATGAGTACGAGTATATGTGTGTGAGGTTGGTGTGGGCAGAGTGAAAAGTTTAAGTTTAGTGAGGTTGAGACAGTTGATTCACAGACTTCTTTGAAAAAAAAAAAATCTATGGCTTTTAAATTCACTTTGTGAATAAATATCAAAACCGAATGATTTTGGGATGGTGATGGTTGATAGTGGTGTGTGTGTGTGTGTGTGTGTGTGTGTGTGTGTGTGTGTGTGTGTGTGTGTGTGCGTGGTGTCTTGCAGATGTTGTTCTCAGTATGTACTGGTCTGTCTAAGTAGTCTACAGCCAGACTAAGATTCCAGTCAGAGATAAGCTTTCCGTCAAGGCCACCGGTCTCGCCTTTACAATCAGAGTGCTGGACATGCCGAAGGAGAATGCCAAAATGCTCAAATCTGCCGCATTACCCTGCTGATGTCCTGATTGAGAGATCCTGTCGTCCTTCTCAATGATAATGCAGACACTCGAGTGTGGCACGTTTCTGCAGTGCTAAGCAATGGATTTACCCTCGGGGGCATAGCAGCCTTCGGTTGATGTTGACGTGATGCTCAGAGGACTTGGGTGTATGATGATTTTGCAGAACCTGCACCATGGAAAAAGGACTTCTTTCTGCGATCATTTTCTAATGGCATCAGGACAGTCTTTAAACGACTTGCTCTGCAGCTACGCTTCTCCTTCGCTTCTTTTTTTTATTAATAATAAATAAGGTTTGCAAGCAATTATCACAGGTCTTGCATCGGTGCAGCTGAGCACTCCTACGCAGCTTCCCTAGTGGCTAAAGCTAAATTGTCGGTGCTGCGTATTTTGAGTAGTGCTTTAGCGCCACAGGTTGTGAAGTGTACAATTCATATTGAGACATTTTCACGACATCCCTGCTGGTCAGTGCGCCTTTCTTTCAAAATAAAATGAGATTTTTTTTGAAGGGTGAGAAAAAAAATATATATATATATATAAAAATCAGCCCTTATAGCACACATAGGCAAGTTGTGAAGCTAGTTTCCAAGGTCCAGGGTAAACACACTAGTAAGAAATGTCTATAGACATTTTTCCTTCTTCACATCAGCGCCTTGTCTGAAGTCTCAGGGCTTTGCCTTCTTGTGCTCTGTGAGATTTGTAACAATTGATGAAAAGAAAATCCTCCTGTCATCTATTTTCCCCACTATTTTCTACAGGAACGTGATATGAGTTCCGTCTATAGTCATTTGTTTCATGCAATTGAGTCTCAGGGCCTGATTATACTAAACCTATTACATCGGGCTGTTGTGTAGAGTCTTGACATGATATATTAAATATACATGCACACTCAGTCCGTTGCAACACAGATTAAGTGCTCATCACACAACAAATTGGGGAATATAAAACTGCACTGCATTTTCAGACGAATTAATGTAAATGCACAACTAAATTATGGTATAAAATGTATTTTTAATGCATGAAAGCATAGCCAGTGTGTTGTTCTGTTGTATGCATTATGAATTGGTTATACTAACGTAAATGTAGGGAATAGCTATTTTATGGACGTGCCATGTCTCCTATCCGGCTATCACATTATTAGTACTCTCTTTGACCTCCACGGCATTGATAGGTTGGAGCATTGATAGGCCTGTTGACCTCATCCAAAGGTCAGTCTGAGTAAATATCAAATGTTTCTGTTCTGGCAAGGCTTGGCTTTTTGGTCACATGCTCTCCAGCAAGGGATGCTTACCTGCAATGGAAAAAAAGAAATATGTTTTATATAGATCATATAACATTATATTAATTTTGTTTCTCACCATACAAATCTAAGGTAGTAGACCTGATTCAAATCATCATCTCGTTCTGGGTCAGCGCCAGCACTAGTTTTTTCTTTTTGATTTCCCCCGTTTCACCCGTCAGAGGTACTCGCAGCTTGCTCCAAGGCCTCAGGTGGAGTTACTGTAAGCTGAAGGCAGAATAAACGAATAAAATTTTGTTTAAATCGTCTCATTAGTAATCTGTTTAATAAATGGAAGGTGCTGTCAAATTGTGTTGTACAAACATTTTTTTTATGTTACTTTAAATAAATATTTGATCCACACAAATACCTGTACAAGGTAAACATTACCTTTGGGTATCATAAGATACAGTACAAGGGCTGTTCTGCAAAAGAAAGTAACGCAGAATTGGGCACATTTTTTAATTAACTGTAGGTACAGTACAGTAGGGTCGGTTGTTAAAGTGTCCGTCACAGGTTTAATTCATAATGCACCTAGAGAAGCAACTAATTTGCTGAAACTGTATGGAAGACAGTATTTATTCAGCAATATAAAATAATGTATTTATCTTTCTTTAATGGCACAACCTGTCATGTTTTATTCCTTACCTAACTGGTTACAAAATTCTAACATACAGAAATGGATTCAAGTTAATTTCTAGTAAATAAAACCTTTTCAGGCATCATTTCTTAATTTGGTTAATAAAGTTGAGTGCAGATATTTTCATGTCCAATCACTTAAAAATTTCCCAAGAAATTTACAAAAAGTTTCAGTAATGCTGATTTTATTTATACACCTGTTACTATGTTGATAAATTTCGATCGGATGTAAATTAAAAACGCTCATTCATGGTACAGCTACGTAATTTCCAACCAGGGACACCCAAAGTAGGTGGCATATGCACTAAATCTTCCAGTAATGCAGCACGAGCTAGAGCACATCAAGTCTGTCTCCTTATCTATGGTGCCATTTCTTTTTTCCTAGTTGAACTCTTGAGCATATCTGTCGTCATTTATGGAGTTCTTTTGGATTGTACATTGTTTGTTAACAAATTGCAGTTGAAATAAATAAGCATTTTTAACTTTACAGCGTAATCCACGATAATTAGGCTGCCCTCACATAACGAGCCATCCATCTGTCCATCCAACCATCCATGCATCCACCTAGAAACCTTTGTAATCCATGGAGACCAATTGTGACCATTGTATTTATTCTCATTTTTACGACCGTGGAAGTAAATCCGATCAACGTTCTCACACTACGGACAATTTGGGAACGCCAGTTAGAATAATCTGCATGTCTTTGGACTGTGGGAGGAAACCGGAGGACCCCGAGGAGCTCAGGGGCGACATGCAAACTCCATGCACACAGACCCCGAGGTGGGAACCGAACCCGGACCCTGGAGGTGCAAGGCGCATGTTGTAATATTTCTTTTGGGTCTGATGGTCACCATGTATTTACAGTTCACATTCCTAATTCCAAGTGCCTTCATTTTATTCTAATGTGGACTCATCTGGCTGGAATGTTCACGTCGATACATCTTCCCCCACGCCATCTGGGTTAAAACACACCATATTTGTGCGACCACTCATTCATTTCAAACAATGGATGTGATTTTAGCAAAAAATATGCCTGGATCTTGATCCAGAGGCTGGCAAGTAGTTCATCGGCTGCATTTATTGAGGTCCAGATGAAGGAAGAAAGCCAGATGTCTTTTTAGCAGCTATTGCTAGCACTGCTATAAAATCCCTATGCTGCTGGTGCGGACTGATGACGTCATCACCATACACATGCACAGAGACAAAATGTCGCATTGGATTCCGATGGGACCTTTCTCATTTACGTCGCATGACAACTTATTGATCTATATCCGATCTAGGAGTACGTACTGAATGAATGACCACATACGAAATACTGTACCTCAGATTTGTGCGTTCAATTAGCCCAGATGTGTGTCAGATCAGATGTGTGTCACATTAGGGTAAAAAAAATGCAATCGAGTCACTTCAGGCTGATAATTTAAAAATGTATCTTTAGTCCAAGTAAAGCAGATCGGTCGAGAATTATATTGGTGATGTTTAAACTTAAGTAACCTCAGGATCTCCTCTAGGAAACAAAGGTTATTCCAAACTAATTGGAATTCCATACATCCCCGATTTATTGTGTAAAATACAACAGTGTTACTATTTATGAATAAATTTGTTTCTATTTAACTTTGCACCATTGTAAACATCATTTTTTGTCTTTTTACAACTTAACCGGCTTTGAACCTGTTGAAACTGTAATATGTTAACCTGACAGCATTTTTGCAATAATTAGTGTCGCTCATCATGTTTGCAGTAGTTTAATAGCTACCGTTCACACTGAATCTCAATATTAGAAGTATTTATCTGTTTGAATGTGTCGCGGCTCCCTTCTTCTGTTGCATGGAGCCTGTAATTGGCATTAGCCGTGGACCGTCTGGCACATTAGTGCTGCTCCACTATGATTAGGATGAAGGTCATCAGCAGAATAAAAACCGGCACAGGAAGAGAGATGGGAATGGGCATGGAGATGATGGCCAAGACCGGTTGTGAAGCAAATGCCCCCGTGTGATTGATGAGACCAAACATGTGCCACAAATCCATAAATCTTCACAGTGGTGAAGGGAAGTGCAAAGCACGACTGACACACTTACGACTCTGCTTTCCTCCTCTGACAGACCACCACTGTCCGAGTTCACTTATCGGCATTCGGCTAAATCTCAAGCTGGTTGGCAGAGGCTCAAAATCAGACATGTCGCCATTTGAAGCTACTTTGATTTGTGCTTATCGGAGACTATCGACTCTGTACACAGTTCTACAGAAGAGTACATGGAGTTCACAATAATCAGAGCATGCTCACTTAATAAATCTTTCTCTGGCAACATACATTTCGTTTCCAATGTTTCCAAGGAGGCAGTTCCAGGAGAGGAGATTTGATTGAATTCGTGACCGAAGCTCAAAAGTGAAAAACCACATCACAGTGATTCCCCATTATATCTAAAAAATAAAAATCATATCCTTAATTGGTACTATACAGTGTGTACATTCTGTTCTTGGGTTGCACTGTTATACATCATGAAAGCTTTTTGAAATCTTTGCTGATGAGGAATGTACAAGAAAGTTCTGTTTCTTGTAAGCATCCTAAGTCCAGGCAAGTGACGGCAAATCTTTCATGGTATGAAGTTTGAAGTTTGGATCCAAGTAAAGCAAGGCCTGCGAAATAGGTTCACAGTGATTACAGGTGTTATGGTGTCAAAATACCTGCACGGTTATTTTTATATCACTCATTCTGAATGTCAAGGTCCAGCGCCGTACCAATAGGAAAGCGGTTACTGAAAGAACAACAAGAGTGACTGTGACAAATGTCAGTCAGTTATTCAATTGTAACCGAATGTAAGTGCCAGCGCATTTAGAATTACTTTAAAAAAAAAAAAGATCAAAGACTGAATATCATTGAAAATATGGTTTGGATTGATTTATGGTGTTTTTAGAGGAAAGAAATGCAATTACTATAATTGCTGTCGTGGGATGAAAATGAAAAAAAATTAACATTTGTATATTCATGCAGTTGGTCAGATGGCAAATTATCATTCCAGTTACGCTAGAATTCCACTACTAAACAGAAATGAGATCAAATCTAATTATACAAGTGGGTATTTCTGTAAGTACAAGGCCATGACATGAGTCATGAAAAAAACTCATGTCTGGACATCATGAAATTTCCAAGTCGCTCTTTTGACCTTTTAGTCACCTTACTGTCACAAAACAAAAATGGGTTCGAGGCGCGTTTCTGCCTTCAGCATTGGCTGCATATGGGGTTGAGTCAGCTCGTAAAAACCAGATGCTCATTTAATTGTATAGACCTAAGACAAACTTTAGCCACTCAAGCATGTATTTACGTCTGGATCAGATCAGATCGACTTAACAATCAGGACAGCTGGACATCTGATAAAACGCTACGATGATGGTTAGTTATTTTTCGACTAATATCAACTGTTTCTGATTTCTTATCTGATTTCTTGTCTGAAACGTACCAAAAATGTTAATGCTCCCCAATTAATTTCCATCTGCTGCACAATTAAATGCCAGCACCAGATGTTTCTCTAACTCATAGGGAATATTGTAGCTGTAATGTTGTTCATAAAAAACAAAATGCAGGTTCCATTACTATAAAAAAAAAGGTGCATAAGTAACCATTACTGGTCTTTGAGTTATTGCATGGCGTCAGATACTCTGCCTATATGATGCAGTTAATATAGGGTCAATAAACCCACATCAAGTTTAAGTACAAGTTATGATCCAAGACTATATTATGTTTAGCTCAAGTGTTAAAGGATTCCGGATACAAGAATCACTGGATTTCTTTTTCCGGGAATATTTAAAACCAGAGATATTTCTATGGCTGTGATAATGTCAAGTGTCTTTGGTTTTTAAAAGAAAACAAATTATAGGGTTAACATTGCAGAATTCTGTGTTTTTTAACAAGCAGTGTGCTGTTGAATGACTTGAACGCCTCTCATAGTTGGCGAAAGGCCGTGGTATAAATGACACAGTGACAGCATTTGGGCTTCATTGTTGGAAATCTGTATCACACATCACTGGTGTGTATTATTTTTCTTACAACGCTCAAAGTGAGTTATTCTTCACATATCTTATTTTTTCCGAGGTCAAAATGGGTTTTCCTGGCTCTGGCGGTAGCATTTTCTTGCAATAGATTCCAGCTGTTAATACTGTTTGATGGAACCATTAGCTAAATATAAATCATCAACTGCTACAACTTACACTCAAGTGCAAAGGTTTGAATATTGTAGTTTTAGCACAAATGAAGACAAATTGAAGAAATTTAACAAAAATAATTAAAAAGTGTGCATAAAGATGAACAAAAAGATTTAAAAAATAATAATAAAAAAGGTTAAATTGGTAAAATACCTTTGGTAAAAAAAGGTTAAAATGTTGTAAGCGAAATGTCATTTAACGGGATTCCTTTTTTCAAATCTAAATTTACAAGTACGTGTACATTGTCCATTTTTCGCCCAGAGACCATGCAAACTTTAAATCAACTGTGACAGATGTTGCTTAGTAGTTATCTCAAAGAAACTTTGACTAACTTTGTGATTATTTTTAACATCTTAATAAAAATAGCTAATAAACCGTATGCATGTTTACTATGTCTTAATATCTACTGATCTTAAAATATTACATCTAATATTCATATGATATTATGAAATTTTAATGGTTTTAACCTTATTTGAAATATTACAACTACAAATAAAATATTATGTTTAGTAATGAATGGGGAGTTAAGCAGATATTTTATGTAAATTAGAGTTAATAGAGAAGTCAGTGCCGTATCAGAAATGAGGATGCAATGTATACACACTTAAAAATGTAAAATCTATAAATATTTTAATACAAAATGTAGTGATATATGTTATATATTGCTATATACTGTATGATAATATTATGATAATAATATGATCATATTATTAATATTATATTAATATGAACTATTTGTTAATTATATATATTAACTAAGGGTGTTTAAATTGTTTTGGCTGACTTGATTGTTTTATATACTCTATATACAGTATTTAGATTTCTAAAAATAAGTGGGATTCTTACTGTCACTTTCTTAAACTAAACAAGTTATACTATTTAGATCACACTTTTTAATTATTAAAGAGCATCATGTCTAATGCTCCTAACATGTAATGTATGCAATGCTACTGGTGGTCAGTGTCATTTTGAATGGAAAAAAAAAAAAAATTCTCAAACACCTAATTTATACACAATTTACACACATCCCTCAGGAGACTGACCAAAAAAGTCCAGAAAGTCAAATCCACTAGCTTCCAAAAGCCTGTGGAAAAGTTTCACGTGTGCGACTGTAACATGCCCATAAAATAAACATGGTTGTCAAACATTGGGACATTTTCGACAAAAACACTCTGCGGTGTTGCACAAACATGTGTAAATTGTACTTGCAGTTTAGCTATAAATATGTCAGAATTTCAAATATTGACATTGTTATCTGAAGTGTGTACAGAACTTTTACTGGTCTTTTTATGATGATATTCGATGCACAGTGATAAATCTGTTCCTGAGTGGAGAAGAATATTATTTGTAACTGCTGACGGTTTGAGCCGGTGAGTGGCTTTGGCGATTATCTCTCTTCTACCACAGCGTTGTTGAATTCTTGGATTTTGAAGGTGTTTCTTCATTTTCCTCAACAGCAGCGTTGCCAGTTGTTATGGGTGTAATTCAAGTAATGCATTTATATTAGAGCACTCTTTCTAAGATGTCATCGTTTCTGTAGTAACAACTTATTTAGAGGGACTCGTATGGTGGATTATCCATCATAGTCTAAGCAAAGTAATAAGCAGATTATGAAAAACTGTGTTCTTTAAAAAGGAAAAATGTCTTATATAATCACTCCTATGCTTTAATGTTGCCATGTTTCAAGCAGTTTTTTCTAAATAATTGTAATTATTATTAATAATAATTCCTCCAGGGTCAGAGATCGATTCCCACCTCGGGTCTGTGTGTGTGTTTTCCTCGTGCGTGGTGACTTTCCTCCCTCTGTCTAAAGACATGTTAGGCTAATTGGTGTTCCCGAATTGTCAGTACTGTGTGTGTGTGTCCTGCATTGGATTGGCAACATGTCCATGGTGTACAGCGTCATGCTCTAAGTCTCCTGGGACAGACTCTAGTCCCCCTACGACTCTGGATATGTGGTATAAAAGGTGAATGAATAATAATACTACTACTACTACTAATAATAATTGTTGTTATTATTATTATTAGTATTATTATTACGGGTGGCACAGTGGCATAGTGGTCAGCCAGGGCTGCGGGTTCGAGTCTCTGTGTATGGAGACCGTACTCTCTCAGCTGCTAATATAGACAAATCAACACCTTTTGACCAATCAGATTTGTGAATTGGAAAGCTCATATAATTTGCAAGTATTTGTGTGTTTGGTCGAAAGTGCTAAAGTTCGATGTAGTTGCTGTGACCCTGCATAGGATAAACGCTACAAAGACGAACTAACGAACGAACGAACGAGTGAGTGATTGATTATTACTATTAATGTTAAGAGAGAGACAAATTATAACTGGTGAGGATGTGGATGTTCCATGACATTAACTGTAACTATAAAAAGCACAACATTCTGTTCAGTAATACATTAAATATTGTAATCATTGACAAACTGCTGTGATATAGGAAGGATAAAGCAGTTCATGATGCGATGTGTTGCTTTTTGTTTTGTTTTTTTTCCAGGCTACATTATGCCTTCTCATTGTGGGATCTTTTCTCATCATAGCATGTCCTGTCCTGTTTTATTCCTTGCTTGGAGACTGGAGAAAAGTTGGTGTTTTACTGACTTCCTGCCCTGTTGATTAACCCCGTCCTGAGTTGCTTAGTGCCGAATGAGGCAGGTGGTGAAAATCCCGTCCTCTTTGGTTAGCTGCGTGTGCGGGTCTTACTGCTGAGGCAGAGGAGGGAGTCTTCGCTTTAATGATGTGCTGTTGCCCTCACCCGGGCAAGCGGGATGCAGCTAATCCACACTGACGGTGTGTTTGGGAGTCAGATGACTCAGGACACACACACACACACACACACACACACACACACACATAAGCCTCTGTAGCAGCATCCTCCTTACTGCCTGTCTGAATCAGGAACAAGCTCTGGAATTGTGATGCACCTCTCCACCTCATATTCAATCCCTGCCTCGAGCCATACGGCCTGCAGATGAAGGTGGAGACGGAGTGAAAGAGAAAGAGAGAGAGAGAGTGAGACAGAGAAAGAAAGAGAGATGACAGCAGCCTCTTGAGCATTCAGGCATGCGCCAGAAGGATGCATCATCACTAAGAATTCAGAACAGATCAACGAAGATAAATGACGCGAATCTTTGCAGCAGACATTTTGGAATTATGTTGTCTATGTGGAATGTTGGTAAATGTCATTGGTAAAAAGGGGTAATGGTGAAAAAAATGTTACTTTTAGGAAATGTCATTTTCCAAGTATGATTCAGTATCACGTCGTAATAGGTTTATTTTTTATCCTTTAGTCATATAAGAATGAAACACGACAACCTGAATGGATACATCAATACATAGTATTGAAATCACGAATGAATTGTATTACAAAAAAAAATTCTAAATAAGATGCGAGACATGAGTCACTCCCACATTCAATATGGACGAATGATTTTTGTCCTTTTTGTCCAAAGTCTTCACAAAAAAGTATTTAAATTGAATTATATATAAAAAAACACTGTTGCGGGTATGAAAGTGTTGCTTTCGCAGGGGTTTCAAAGTCAAAGCTACTTCAGATAACAAGAAAGTCTGCCCCGAAGATCAATAAAGCAGTGTGTGAAATCGTGTGGATGTTCCTGCTTTGAAGGCAGGAGGACAAGGACTTGGCATGTGGCATCCGGGTCATCTTGAGAAGAGGAGAATAAACATAATGTCAATGACAAAGAGAATGCCAGGATTTACAGCATCAGTCAATGTTTTGACTAAACTTGGACCTATATACTGTACAGTACAGCAGCATTATGTTTTTATGAAATATGCAGTAACAAGAGTAACAAAATATTATTTAGGGTAATATTTGAAAAGGTTCTTTGAAAAAAAGATTACAAGATACAGTATATCCTGGGCATATATAGATAGATATAAAGAATAAGTGGGCATTGGTGGCTCAGTGGTAGGTTTATTGCCCGTTATGAGGAAGGTTTGGCTTCAGTTCCCATCCAACGCCCAAACCCGAGCCGGTCCCAAGCCTGGATAAAATGTGAGGGACATCGAGTGTAAAACCTGTGCCAAGCTGTGGCGACCCCTTGATGGGAACAACCGAAAGACCAACGAACAAAGAAAAAATATAAGGGGGTGCATAATCCTCTGATCTACATCAAATACATTCAGAACAGAAACTGGAATCATTTCCATTACAGTACAGTTACAGTAACTAAGACACTAAGTTGTTTACACTTCTTGAACACATGTCTGTGCTATTTCTTTTATACTGTGCCATTCTTAGCATTGGATTGCACGAACATAACAACATATTCTTAATATCCTGATTATCATTATTTAATTTTTTTTATTTTGAGGATATCATTAAAACATAAAATTTTTATTTAACCTACTGTTCATAAATGATCCTTCATGAATTTATATCACATTACGTGTATTGGAAAGGTACATGTACCTTGTTTCCATATATGGTTACATTTAATGTTGCGGAACGTCCGCAGGACAAGTTATTACACTGTAATGATCATAAACAATCTGCTTTTTCACTGGTTTATTATTTGTCTCTGTCGTGAAGTCAAAAATCTAGCTTGTAAAGTGCCTGCACAGTCCTCTGCCGTGAAGATTTTTTTGTAGTGAACAAATGAACATCGCAGCTCTACATCTGCCTAATGTAAGTGTTGATGCTTTGAAATATGCAAAAAAAAAAAAAAAACTCCTTAAAGAATACTTTTTCATGCATGAAACCATTATGCATGGTTTGAAGAGTGTCTTCCACAGGATGCACTGAGAATATCGCAGCAATAATATAGAATTAACGCTGGGACCACTTTCAGAGCTGCTCTTAAAGAAAATTAATCAACTCCTTCTGATCGATCAGATTTACTTTCAATCTATCAACAGTTCCTAGTCTTTCACTGCTATAACTGGCAACATACAGTATAGCGTAATATACAGTATAAAAAGATAGAGCTATAACAGGGATTCTGAAGCTTTCACTTACTAAGCTGGTGTTTCTATCTCTTATCTAATCTTTTTTTTTCATCGATCGGCTGTAAGCTTAAGGAATCTTAGATGTCTTCTCACGTATTTCCTCCAGCCTGTAAGGTGGATTTCTATTTCAACATTGTCACCCTCTGCTGAAATCCAGCTTGCTGTTAACACAGGCATCGGGTGCTGGCAATCTAAAATTAGACTTAGAATGAGGCAGCTTGGAAAAACAAAAATTGGCTGCAATTACTGCTGAATTCCTTATTGAGTCATGTTTTGACTTCCCCTGCGCCAGGAAAATATGAAAATATCGTTTAGAGAGAGAGGGAGAGAGAGTAGAAAAGCGGCAAGAGAATTGGCGAGTTAAGAATAGTGAAAAAAAATAAAAAGCGAGTGAGAGAGAGAGAGAGAGAGAGAGATGGAAAGAAAAAAAAGCTCAAAATTTTTTTTTTCCCGTCTGCACGTGTATTGCAGGAAAGCAGAAAGTTATGAGGCTGTTTGCAGTAAAGCTGAGAATCAAGTTGACTCATTATATTGTAACTTAATTGGACCATATGCTGGCTTCTTTTATAAGTTCACGTTCTAAGTATATCAGTTCTTTTAAAGCTGGAGGAAAATCGCCGGGAACTTTCTTCCTGGTACTTTTTTTTTGTGCACCAGATCATTTGTGCAATCCATAAAATCACGCAGATACGGGTCGAGAGCTTCACACGTTGGAATTGGAAAACAAGCCGCTCAAGTGAATACGAGTACGGTGTGTTCGGTTTACGTATTTCAGAAACCGTCTCTAATCTCCGTCGTATTATTGCAGCCGTTTTACAGTCCTGACCGGATCTCCATTATGTTCGTAATGAGTGGTCAAACCAGTCTGGTCATTCACCTCCAACCTCTCTCATCAACGAGGCATTTCCACACGCGGACCCGATGCTCGGTGGAGCAAGATGTTTTCCTCATTTTGCACCAACTTTATTGTATGTTAGCACCATTGCTTTGCACCTCCAGGGTTGAGGTTTGATTCCCGTCTGTGTTCCAGGTGCGATTTCTTTAAGACTGCAAGGGAAGCTCAGCTTCCCCTATAATGTCACAAAATTAATGGTCAAGTTATGTACTATTGTATTAACATTTTATTGACTAAAAATTCCCATAGCGTCACAGTGCATTTCCCTGTTGAAGCCCAGCGTCCATTGACTTCAATGCGGCTGCTTTGAAAGTTTTTTTTTTCAGTGCTTTGAAACTAGACGGTCATTGGATAAACGCTGCGATTATGTCCCGCCCACGGACGCTCAGCGTCTCTGGGGGTGAATGAGGAGTGGGCTGGCCCGGACGCCGGGCTTCTGCGTGATGATTGGAGGGTCTGTCGAAAGACTGATTTTGTACTATTTTGTACTATAAGGAATCGCTGAAGTCCCATCGCGGATTTCTGAAGTTCAGTCGAAATAAAAACTGCTGCAACCTATTTCTTTATATTTGCTTGGCGAAATTGCTTGATTTTCATCATACATTTCACACAATTATACACCACCTTCCTTGTTTCACTTTTACAGAGTTAAATTTTTTAATTTTTAGATCATTGAGAGGACACTGGTCAAGTCACTGGAAAAGACGCCTAGTTGGTACAACAGGGTCACAGACCATTTTCTTGAAAAGGAACGTAGAGCAGAATTGAATTTTAAATAAATAGACAATTTTATGATGTAAGCCGAAAATGAGCTTCCCCCGTTTGACAGACCAGTAGCCGCCACTGCTGTGTTCGATTCCCGCCTTGATGGGTTTCCTCCGGGTACTCTGCCCCCCCAATCCAAGAACATGCAGCTTAGGCTAATTGGCGTTCCCAAATTGCACTTAGTAACATGGACGTAAAAACCTAAACAAAAAACAAAAACAAACCAACAAACAACAAAAAAAATTGTATCTGTATAAACCTTATATATACAGTATTGTATATAACATTCCCAGGATATCAGCAGCGATAAAAACACTCAAACTGGCTTGTCTCGCACCAACAACCACACCAGAGTAAAAGTCACTGAACTCACTTATTTCCATGGTATGAACATTGAACATTACCTGAAGCTCATGCCCTGTATCCATGATTTTATGCATTGCACCTCTGCCAGATGATTGACTGATTGGGTAATCATTTGTAAATGTATGTATCATAAAGGCAAAGATGCAAAGCTATCTGCCCTGTACTACACTCTATGCCACTTCCTCTGGCTCTATGTGAGTGCACCGGCGAAATGTAAAGAATTTCATAAATTGATGCTTCTAGCATTAAATGATGTTAAGATACGCTAGAATAAGATAAGACTTATTGATCCCAATGGGGAATTACAGTAGCGTGTAATATGTGCTCAAGGTTTTCAAAGCTCTCGGAGATACAGGACTATAGTGGCTTTTAATTTGATGTGCATAGACTACCAAATCTCATCAAAGGTGTGTAAATTGGATGAGTCCCAATAACATGGCAAATCCTACTTAAAAAAACAAACAAACGAAAAACAACAACAAAAAAAAACACGTTCCATAGACTAAAGTCCAATGAGATCTGCTCAACCAAGCGTTATAAATAAGTCTTTCTTTTCGTTCTTTTTATCATTACCATATCTTGTTTGCTGGAAGTGGTAGAATGGCCTGATGTTCTGGTTATAATAATGGATACGGTGCTGTGCTCCGCCGAAGATGAGCTTTCAATTGGCTGAGAGCTCCTTTCTAATTACTTTGAAAAAAAAAAATCGTTACTTTAATTTCGTATGCTTCAGACAGCCCGGTGAGAGAGGCTTAAGCAAAACATATCCTGTCTTGCATTTAACACCTTTAATAAGGGAAGGGTTTAAAAGGAGAAAGTGATGCTGATGTGTGAGTGTGTGTGTGTGTGTGTGAGTGGGTGGGTGGGTGTGTGTGTTCCTTGGTGAAGGATTAGTATCTACATAACATATTGTACTCTAGGAACTCTCTAACATCCTCTAAACTTAACATATTAAGAGTGTGTGTATTTAAAGAATGTTGTAGTGTAGATTAAAAACACAGATTGTGTGAAAGCAGAAGATACCACGAGGAACGGAAAATGCAGGATTGACTACATTCGTTTTTTATTATCATGATATAAGTTTCCAGTTAGTACATCGAATTGAGCTAAACATTTCCACCATCTATACAAAGATTTCCGTAACTATGTTTTTTTTTTTTTTTAATACTCACAAGCACATATTTATGTACAGTATACCACACTGTCATTTTGACAGGCTAAAGGGTGAGTCAAAAATTATCCGCACTCCGCTTATATTAAAACCTCTGTTGGCCGCACAGACTTGTCAGCGCTTATTTTTACATTTAGGCATTTGGCAGACGCCCTGTACATGTACAGTCTTATGCAAAAGTTTAGGCACTCCTTGATAAATAACAGATTTTGGTGATTTTTTAATTGAATAGATGAAAAAATTACCAAAATCTGTTATTTATCAAGGGGTGCCTAAACTTATGCACATGTGAGCAGTTAACGGTTAAGCGCCTTGCTCAAGGACCCAACAGAGTCAACTTGGCAGTCGTGGGATTTGATCCAAGGACCTTCCGAACCATATTCCAATGCCAGACTCCGGCGCTTTCTGTTCAAGGCTACTGTCTCCCCAGTCACTGCTGTGCAGGTATGAACGTGTTACATCAGTTCATTTATTACTCCGGTGCGAGCGAAAATGGATGCCCCACTTGTGATTTGCATGAAAGAAGAGCACCGTGCTGCGATTCTTTTCTGTTATTTATTTATTTATTTTTTAAACCAGAAGCGTTTGGATATCTGCAAACAAAATGAGGAGCGATTACATAAAGAGAATCGTTGACATCGGTGCATTCGTGGCTCGCAGCTCCGCCTTTAATGAGAGGATATGAAAGCTTGTTGGACATTAGATTATGGAGATTATCTAGAAAAATTAAACATCTGTCTTTTCTAAATGTCAATTAAAATAAATTCTATAATCAGAGTGCGGATAATTTTTGACTCACCCGCGTGTTTACGAAATTCAGCCTGCAGCTAAGAAGGAAGAAAGCTTAAGAGGGATGAAAATACATTCCTTATTTGGACTACATCATAAATCATGCGTTATTTTGCCTACAAGATATTCCAGGAATTCAAGTTTGTGCGACTTCGTATGTTTATATCTGAAGCTAATGTCTAAGAGATAAGAACAGCAATATGCCGCTTAGCGCTGGAATCAGTATACTGTATTGAAATGTCACATTCATCAACATGTTGCAGTTCATACTCACAGTCAACATTCATGAGATTTATAGGCAGTTTATTTCCTTTGTACGGGAGAACCCGAAGACAGTAGATGTTATATTGATATGTCACAAATAATTCAGGCGGAAATTCTTTATGTTTGAGCGAACGCAAATAATTACATCAAGCTTTACTTTCATAAAGTGTTGCTAGAGACATTCAAATTTCCTCTTCAGGTTCAGTGAAATGAAAAGCTTACTTGCACAATTTCGGATAAAGTACAATAAATAACACATTGGTTATAATACATAAACACATACAGACACATGAAAATGATCGACATACTGTAGCATATTAAGTTCATTAGTCCAAATCATTAGTATCAAAGGAAAACACGGACATCGACAAACATGAAATGGGGCTGTTTCTATATAAAAAACATACAAAAATGACTACGTGTTGTTGTTTTCTTAAATAGGAACATGTGTACACCTGCAAATTAACGAAACTATCCACTCACCATCTATACCGCTTTATCCTGTATTCAGGGTCACGGCGGGCCTGGAGCCTATCGCAGCAGACTTAGGGCACAAGGGCGGGGTACACCCTGGACAGGGTGCCAATCTCTCACATGGCACACACGCATACACTCACTCATTCACACACTACAGGCAATTTGGGAACGCCAGTTAACCGAACCTACATGTCTTTGGACTGTGGGAGGAAACCAGAGTACCCAGAGGAAACACACCATGCACGGGGAGAACATGCAAACTCAGACGGGAACCCGAGCCTGGCCGGGGATCGAACCCGGACCCTGGCAGTGCAAGGCGACAGTGCTAACCACTACAGCACCGTGCCGCCTGAAACTATCCAGCTATCCATAAAAGTTAGACAAACATCTCCCGGGCGTTTTCCAATCAAATCATAACTCTGCGAATCCATGCCCACTGTATGCGTAGATTCCTGTTCTTGGCTGAGGATTGTATGTCGATGTCGTCTGTTGCTGTTGTAGTCCAAACCCCTTTCAAGATGACATGTGTTGTGTATTCTAGATGCCTTTCTGCTCGGCACAGCTATACAGAGTACTCATATCAGTTCCCATATGCCTCCTGTCTGTTCAAACCCACCAGACCTTACAGAGCCGTCCGCTGCCCTGTCACTGGAGGTCTTTTGTTTTTTCACATCATTCTGTAGACCGCTCTTTGTAAAAATCCCTGGAGATCAGCATTCTTCCAATTTACTGTACAATGCAGAGGTCAAAGTCTATGAGATCATTTCCCCCCCATTCTGATGTTTGATGTAATCAATAAATTAAGCTTTTACCCTGTATCTGTATGATTGATTACACTGTCCTGCTGCCACATGAGCGCCTGTTAATCACGGACGCTTTTTCAGTGTGTTCTCCGTCAGGCATCAGCTGTCACACTGATATTACAATAATGTAACTTCTGAGTCAAATGGCAGATTTATAAAAGCACACTTTCAGCCCTGACTTTATATATATATATATATATATATATATATATATATATATATATATATATATATATATATAGATATATAGATATGTGTGTTTTAATTTAAATAACTGATTATGAAGTATTGTGATGTACACAGTGTTTACTTAATGGTGAGTGATTTGTAATATCCATGATATGCTTTGGAGAAACAGCTTATAAACACAGTTATACACTATGTTTTCTTTCATTTTATATGTCTGAGCAGAGTGGACACATGCCATGTGTGAGGGTGTGGGATGTGGCAGAGTGTACACAGGTGGCAGAGGTCCAGTGCCACAAGTATGGAGTAGCCTGCGTTGCTTTTTCTACTAACAGCAGCTACATCGTGTCTGTAGGATTTCAGCATGACAGAACCGTCAATGTGTGGGAGTGGAAGGTTAGTTTAGTAACAAATTGTCACCTTAATTTCACAAGTGGTCTACTTGTCATATTTTATTAATATGATATAATAATATTTTTGCAAGGTGCAATAAATTA